>JAGVSP010001841.1:0-43479 GCA_022494985.1 Micrasema minimum
GTAGGTCATATCTGAAAAATAAAATTGTTTGATTAATATTTTACAACATTTAAAAAAATGTGAATACACAAGAAATTACTCAACAATATGAGCAATAATAGTTCAAAAACACAATGTTTGCAAAAATTTATGTATGTATAATATATAAGGTTCCAAGTGTTAATAAGGTATCTAACCGTAAAGACATTTAAAAAAGGTTAAGAATTAAACCCGTGTGAACTTTACTTAAATCTTTTAATCATACAATACTCAATGGTGCATGGGGCACTGCATTGGTACACCAAGTGCAGTGAATCTTGATAATTTGTTACATGAAGGTAGTTTTGCGCTTCAGCGCCAGTCAAAGGTATCACACATATGATTTTTTTTTTGTGAACATTACATTCAAATAAATATTCATTATTGAACCACATCGGGAATCGTACCCGCGAACCATGCATAGCAGCACAACACGCTACCGCTATACCACGAGTCGGACGAATCATAAAATACTTTTACAAATTAAAAAAATATATTCCTAAAAAATAACTCGAACTTTTGAAATGAAAATCTGAGTTATTCAGCGTAGATTGTCCCCTTTAAATGATTTTGGGTTGAAAAATCTCAGTAGCTATTTTTCTCACATAAAAAAAGTTCCAAAAAGCAAAATGAAATGCATCACCGCTGGAGCGATGAAAAGTGACATTAACACCAAAAATGAATAATGACTAGCGTTTTTCCTACACCATTGTTCGACTAAAAAGATTCCAAATCGTCGGAGGCTTAATGTTATTTTTATCAACAGAGCGCGTTTCGATAAAAAAGGTGAATTTTCACTCGAACAATTTGTGCTTTTTCACTTTTTTAATATCAATTATATCCAGTCTCGTGCGGCTGTAGATTTGATGAGAAAAGTGATTTGTTGAAAGGGGTGTGAACAATGTTTTTACGTCTAAAAGGATGTTGAATAATTAATCAAATTCAAGAACAAGAGTAAACAAGAACTCGACTAATAAAAACGAGGAGTACAAAAAACGTGTTTGCTTCAGATAACAACGTCCGGAAGCATTGAATTGTGTATTCATTTAAAATAATCTTGCTTCGGTTTTAATTTATAAAGTGGTCATGCAGAGATTTGAAACTTAGTAGCATATTTATGTTTTAGAGCAAATATTCATTAAAATAAAAAGTGTATGATTAAGTTAAAAATAAATTAACACAAATACGTTTATTTACTTTTATTATAATTATTTTTCAAGCGCTGTTTTAGCCAAAAAGCTTCAAAAACATTGTTAATTTTGTCATAAGAACACAAGTAGGTATTTTCGTAAAAAAAATATAAATGGGTAGGCTAAAAATACAAACATAAATGAAAATTTCTTAGTGACTGTTAAACTGTTGAGCGCTAGCACCGCTATAGCTACCCTGATAATATGTCATTAAGTATAGATTTAAAATCTGACATAAATGTAATATTATTTAAATAAATTCATTAACTAGAGGTGGTAAACCTTTTATAGGAAATGATGCTTTGTGAAGTAAGGTAACTGGGAAATACTTTACGAAAATTCAAAAACGTTGGGAAAAATTTTAAATTGTTAATGAGTACGCGGAAGTAAAATGTTTTTAACGGAGTGGTCCCAGATGAATCCTACCCTTAATGGAATAAATCACAGAGCGGGTTATCATCCCCAGAGTCCAGGATTACTCAGTATAGGGACTAGACCTTCCGGGGGTGGAATGAATAATTTTATTTACCTGCAACTTTATTTATCACCACCACCTGGTCATGTAAGATTGTCACCCCGGGTGTCGTTTTAACGTGTCAGAAGTTAATTCTATCTCCGTTTCAGATACAAGGGTGCTACAGTTCTGGCTTTGAGCTCTAGGAAGGTGGAGGGTAGCAATGACATGCTTACTTAGGCCGACATCAGAGCAGAAATTATGATAGATTATAACAAGTTTTTTTCTATAGATTAAAAAGTTTTTTACACGAGATTTTCCACAGGCAATTATAAGAATTTGCTTTAATTTTTAAACCAGATAGGTAATTATATATATAGAAATTTTGTATTGTCTTAGAAAATACTTTCATTGTACATTTTTAATGAAGGAAAGGAGTCAACCTTATAATACCCTTGTAAAACCTAAATCATGTTCTCTAAAAAAAAAGTTTTTTTTTTTAATTTTGCGTAAAATGTAACTCAGCTAACTAATTATGAACTACGTTTTTAAAAGATACTTAAATCAGTCAAATTTAAAGGAATTTACATATTTATTGCTTTAGCTAAAATATTATGAAATAAATAAATAAATAATCTCACTTAAAATATAAATACCTGCGAGTTTCAAGTTTTCTAGGTAATATTTTGGAGAAACAAATTATATACTAATTGAAATGATAAATAAAATGTTGGTGTAAATGACTTAAAATACCAAGAAAAGAGCATAAAATTGTGTGCCTCAGTTCATCTGATTATTTCCATAAGTACCTACGTGATTTTTTTCTTTTTATTACAATTAAATATTAAAATTATAAATTTCACTTTTATAGAATTTCTTGGTAACAATTCCCATGGGTGATTTATTTTATACCGACCTGTAAATAAAAAATGAAATTCCTGTAGAATGTAATTGGAGGACCTTGAAGCCTTATACGGGTAAGGGTTGTCTTTCCCAGGAAATTAATTTTACATCCCAAAACAATGTTTACATAGCCTTTCATACCTGCATGATAGATGAAGCAGGGAACCCTCCACACAGCGACATCTAGGTAATATTGAATACTTTAGTTCGGGAGTCTACGCCATCAAAACTCTTCTTTGAATAATTACTTGAACTTCAATTTTTAATATTGTTTTCAATGTATGAATAAATTGTGTGTCACTACTACGTAAAAATAAAATTATCATCATCATCATTCCAAATCCGCTCCCTATGTGGAGCATATGGAATCCACAAATTGCCTCCAAGCCAAGCGATCGGAAAGCATCCTCCCAGGCCAGGTCCACGTCCCGCAGCTCTGATGCAAACTGCAGACTTCTAAGTTTTGAGAATAGGTGTCTTTGCAAAATTGTTCGGCGGTTGGACTTTGTAAGGAACACCGAAGTGCGGCAACGGACGCAACAACCCTTGGTATCTACTGTTATCCGGCGCGGCGCGCGACTTAGGCGTTCCTGTAGGTTAGGCCATATCCTACGTATGCTTTCCAAGAGCCTTGGCCATGCTTGCCTATTTTATAAGGCCTTGCCTATTTTATCAGGTTCTCGGCCTCCTAAACTTCCGCTGTTGAAAAAGTATAGTTCTGGGGTTAATGCTAGAAATGCCTATGTCAGATTTTTGTCAAAATGAGTTAGGTATCAGAAACCACTAATAAATTACAATTCTTTTAATGCTATATGTACCTATGTCAGCTACTGTAATGGGAGGAGGGTAAAGAATCATAATGTATATATTATATTGAAAGTAATTAACACCTACTGTTTATAAGAACCAATCAACTACCTCTCTTGAACAATGCACTTTTTTGACATAGGCACTTCTAACACTAACCCCCAGAGTTATATTGCTGAAAAAGTTTTCTCGTTTCAATGGAACTTTAAAAAAAATATCCATTTGGGTAAATATTGTGATAGCAGGATATCTAGCTTAAATACAGTTAAAGATGTTTTGTAATTTTGAAAAGTTTACCATTCAGAATATTTGACACGTTTCAGTTCCTGTCATAATCTTATTCAACAACTCTTCGCTTAATACGAGAAAACGATATTCTAAAAACGTTTTCCGTAGGAAGATAGATGGCTCGAAGAAAACAAAATTGACTACTTGGAAATACATTTCTAAAGTATTTTTGATTGTATGTTAAATACTTAGTCAAATCAAAACCAAAATACGTTTTAAGAGAGATACATTTTTTTAATTTTACATTTTACATATTATTATTTTTTTCTCTCTTGATTGCACCAAATGATGGTCCACCTCGTAGTATAGTGGTAGCGCATTTTTCTTCCGTCCATAAGGTCGCGGGTTCGATTCCCGTAGGGGGTAAAAATGAAATACTTATTAACGTGTGATTTTGATAATAATATTTCATGTATGATACCTTGGACTGGTACTGAAGCGTAATACCGATCACACTGCACTTGGTGTACCAATTTACCAATGCAGTGCCTTATGCACTATTGGGTGCGGATAAGGGAAAGCAGTAGTTAGTATTGGTGGACCAAGTGCAGTGTATCCTAATAAATTTAATACAAAATGTAAAGTTAATCCCTTCGCCAGTCCAAGGTTACATATTAAATATTTTTATGTGGTAATCACATACAAATAAATGTTTCATATTGACCTCCATCGGGAATCGAATCCGCGACCTCATGCATGGCAGCCCAACGTGCTACCACTACACCACGAGGCGGTCATTTAAAATGACACAACATTGTGTCTAAATTGATGATTGAACTGTATAAATTGAACATATTCTTCCCGGGAGTATTATCACGCCTCATTAAGGGTTTCATTACACCCTCGCAGTATAGGGACGTCCCAGGGGATGACAGAATGACTACTACAGCCTTTCCTAAGCTTCGCACAAAGGTGTCCACGGTGTTAAACTGATGACGCGTGTTCACTGAAGAGCCTAAAACCCCTTGATTAAATTCGGGCACTCAAACTTACGTCTAATACTTCAATCGTAGTTTTTATTTATTTATTAAAACTAAAAAATAAATTTATTGTAGGTACAATTACAGCATGCGTAAAAGGGCGAGCTTTTTGCTTTTAAGCAATTTTGTATTGAATATAAAATATATAATAAAAGTTTTGTTAAGATAAAAAAAATACTACAAGAAATGGTTTCATTATAAAACACACCCGAACAACATGATAAAAATAAAGTTGTTAATTTTTTTTTGACATCCAGACAGTACGATACCTTTCTGTGTCAGTGTTTTCCCGTAAGAATAAAAAAGGCACAAGATGAGTGGTTTCAACGAATTCAAAATTTTAATCACATCCGTGAAAAACAGAAATATCGGTGGCGATTGTTTTTATTACGGATGCCGGAAGGGCACTGTGAACGCCGGAGCATCACTGCGTCGGACACGCGCCGTCTTTCCTGTTTTGTTTACAAAGACTTTCCGTCTTCCGGTATTTTTTTTCTTCTTACTTGAAAAATGCTACAGTGATTAGTGTTGTCTAGTGACAGCTGTGACCCACTACATCCCTCATACGTCATCACTAAGCATATACGTCAACACTAGACATCTACGTCACACGTTTCAAAGTGTGAGTGTATTGGCCTAAGTACTGGAGTCTTTAGACGGTGGAATTTAATACTATGTGGTGTTATGAAGCTCTTAGAAAATTTGTATGGAAACACCCCTTTTCGTGAATTATTTTTCAAAGACGTCATAGACACATAGATAATTGCGATTGACAGCAAAACGATTAGGTAATGTAAAATAAAACATGTTGAAACTGTTTTAGTATCCATTTTTTGCAAAAATATACAGAAGTAATCCAAGTTGGGTAAAGAAATCAAAGATTTATTAGATCTATTATTGCACACTGGGGTTATGTCCCTACTCATTTTATGAAGACAGGTTAATTGACTTTTTATACATCATCAATCAAATATATCACGAAGAATTGTTGTAGCTGACAGATGTTTATTTTTATTTATTTGGTTCGAATTTGGTTCAAATCGGAGCGGTGCATGGTGGATACGTATAAAAACAAACTTAGTTGGGTAAGCAAATAAAGGCCCTTTTGTTGCAGATCTACTGAAATACAAGTTCTGAATTATCCTATTAAGGCCTATTAAGGCCTATTAAGGCAGATATGGATATCAAATACTAGGGTAAATGGGGAATGTTGTAATACATCAAATGGCCACTTAACCCAGCTAATGACAGGTCATAAGCCCTGTAAACGCCTAGATATCTATATTCCCTTCCAAACTTCTCGTCTCTGTTGAGATGTCAAATTGTAATTGTTAGCCCGTAATGGGTGAAATCCAGTTTTTAGACACACTCAAAATGTTGTTTATAAAAATTAGCTGGTAAAAGAGTCATCTTTAGGCGTTTTCTGGTAGGTGATGTATACAAGTTCTGATAACAGGCAGCAGATGTGGATATCAAATACTAGGTGAAATGAGGAATGTTGTAATACATCAAGTGGCCACTTAATCCAGCCAATGACAGGTCATAAACCCAGTAAACGCCTAGATATCTATATTCCCTTTCAAACTTATCGTCTCTGTTGAGATGTCAAATTGTACAAGTAATTTAATTTATGATAATAATAAATCTTTAGACACTTTTTCTTAAGTTTTTTTACACGCATTGTTTGACAATGATTTATCGTATTTGACAACAATGTAGCATTGTTTGTGTTTTAAGTTTTTGTTTAAATAAACTGTTGTGTTTGTATTTTTTTAAAGTACTAATAAAACAACACAGAAGGCGATTAATTAAACAAATATCTTTGTGTAACAAAAACAAACTTGGGACAAGGACCACTTTTTGCTGGTTAGTACAAATAGAAATTAAGTAAAGTAGAAATACGAATTAAGTATTTGAAAGAATGGATCGGAAATGTCAGTCGGATTTCATTTCGTTAAATAGCATTTTACCTTTGTCGTTGGTCAAAATAAACCTTAATTTTGTCTCTACCATCCTTTTAGCGCTGACAAATGATTAAATTCCAGGAATTGAGGTAAACTGGAAGGAGAACTAGGAACTAAGCTTGTATGGCCATCCGCCCGCACGAATCTGTTTCATTATATATTTTAACAATACTAAAAACACCAAAGCTCTACTTAATTGAAATACAATAATAGAAGTAAAATGGTTTTGTTGAAAAACTAAATTTAGATCCAACAATTTTACGTTATTTTTTCTAACAAAAATATCGTTAATGTTGTAACGTTAAAATATAAACCAAAGCTCTACTTAATACAGATGATAAGTAAATCAATAATAGGTTACTTTTCTTAAAATGAAGGGTTTTGTTGAAAAACTAAATTTAGATCCAACAAATTCCAAGGTGGTTATACGTTATTTTATCTACCATGCCTTCGTTAATGTTGTAACGTTAATTTATTAGATAAATGAAAAATTATTTAATATTAACGCGTGTGATGGATGTTGAAATCGATTTCATACATGTAAGAGTAGTATATTCTTTGTTCCCTCTTGATTCGATTTAGGTCTTCGATTAAGTGGTCTTCTATTAGGTGGTCGGCGATGCCTTCGGCGCGCGTTAAGCCGGAATTATATTAGAGCCACGCCGCGTGTCGCAACGCGTGGATTTGAAATCGATTTCATACATTTAGTATGAAAATGATTATATTAGACATGTCCCGCGTGTCGCCGACCGATCGACCGATTGGCCTGGGATCGGTGGTGGGGGAAGCGTGGCGACACGCGGAGTGGCTCTAATATAATTCCGGCTTTAGTAGCGTACATACAGCGCGCTTAGCACGGCGTTTGGCAGCATTACCAAGGTGTCCATACTACTGGCTCAGTTTGAAAATGGACGAAAATAGAAGTGCTCGTTCTCCGAATTGGTGAATATATGCGTCCACTCTACACGAAAGCGCGCGATCAAATGTACGGCAAAATGGCGGCCTGTGTATCTACAAGCGCACAGTTGCTCGATCACAGATCACTACCGACTCGGTAATAAGCGACGTGATAACGATTTCTTACCCATGGATGTTTAACGTTTTCGCGATCACAATGGAACACGCGTTAAAAGTTATAGATCGGGATTATTAAACGAGCGCATACTAGTCGCGAGCCATTTCCCGAGATATATCTTATTCGCACATATTATATTCATTCAATCTTTATTATAATTTAGCCGGTTTTCGGCTAGCCAAATATTGAGAAAAAAAGGTTGACTTAATAAAAAATCCGACAAGCGCGTTGATTTAACGTTTGACGTACGGCTGCGATATCGCGTGCATCGGCCACGCTCGGCTCAGATCGGTTATGCTCGGCTCGGCGAACGCGTTCGCCGAACCGATACCACGGTATCGAACTGTGATCGGTTAAATCGTTAGGGCTAGCACGTGGTTAGCACGTTTTTAACTACGTCGATGGTTATCTGTGATTGAGCAACAGATGTCGCCCGCGCAACACGCGTTAAAACGAAAATATGTGTACACCTTTGACCAACCTCTTTATTCTTAAAACGCGCGTTACCAAAGCGCGCGCTTCAAAACGCCTAATGTGTACTCGCTCATAGGCTCGATATTGGGGGAAAAGGAATGAGTTATTACGCCACGTTATTATAATACATTTATAACATTTCGTAATTAGTCTCACAATAAATATAATGAAGCCTAAGACTGATCATCTTACCTTCATGTAATAAAATGATCAAGATACACTGCGCTTGGTGTACCGATGCAGTGTCCTATTCACCATTGGGTGCGGATAAAAGAAAGTAGTAGTAGTAATAAAAATAATTATCTGATCCAAAAAAACGTCTTTTAAAGTACATTTTAAAGATAAGCTTTGGTGAATAACATTTCTTTATGTAAATACTTAATTTATAATTAATAACAGTCCCCCACAACAAAAAAAAACAGTATACAACTGGTCATCCTCTTAAATTACGAAAATCTTCATATTATGTATCTAGATCCAGATGAAAATTTGACAGATTAATCGAAAAAGGCATTAGGGGATGTAAATTAATTTTTCATTTTATACAAAGCGTAAACCGGATCCAATTTTCTGCCATAGTACCCTGCTTGAATACCCATATATTCGTTTGAAGTCGGCGAGATTTTTGCGAAGTTCGAAGTACCTACTACAAATGAAAAATACAAAAGGGTCCCCTTACATTTTCCTTACACACACACAGTTCTTACGATTCTTTGTGCTCGGACAAAAGTTCAACTTGAATCGAATGCATGCCTGGATATACTGAGAACCGAAAATGCTGAACAATATAAAAAGGGTCATGAAAGGTACTTTCAAGAAAAATGCTATGGTAATTTTTCATATACAGCTGAGAAAATGGACTCTGAGTTATTTGGTAAAAAAAAGCATGGAATTTGGTAATATTTAGAACATAAATTATCTCACTCGATATAATATAAGGCTTACACTCAAAATGTTGACAATTAATTGATTCCTTCTGAATACCGTAGTAGGTACTTACATACAGTGTTAATGTTGAAACATTTTGGGTCCTTGCTAGATTTGAAATGTTTTTAGATATAATGCATTTAATGCTACAAGTAAGACTATAAACATTTTTAAACTTTGCAAAATTATTATCGTTGCATAGAATATAACACGAGTTATTATTTGACCAGAAAATAGACCCCACATTTCAACTTTGATACTTGTTTTTTCAACTCGGGGTTCAATTTGAAAAACAAACGTATTGTATTGTATTATATGCATTTAGTTATTGAAATTAAAGCTCATTGTTACTGCAACCCATGTAATTGGAGCTGAATTTACAAATTTCATAATTAATTGGATCGTCGAATAGTAATAAGCGCATTGTGGAATAATGAATCTCCAGCTTAGTTAGGACTAAACGTAGTTCTATTATGCAAAATGACAGGCTCTCTAGTGCTAATACCGTTATCGATACATTTACGTTCATACTCCTACGTGGCAGCCATTATGCGTCATGTTTGAAGATATTCGAGATTGACCGTAATACAATCTCTCTCCTGATACCCGGCTACCGTGCATCATAGAAGGTTTTAGATAATTGGATATTGAGATCGGTTCTGCAGCGGGGAGTCTCGTTTCAAGAATCAAAGCCGCATTAGGAATAGAGTAATGATTAATCATTCGTGTGATCCTTGACGTCATTGAATATGAACATTATCTAAAGAATTAATATATCCACTATTATAACTACCACTCCCGTAATTAAGTACCCAATTAAAATAAATTATTTTGATTCAGACAATTTTATTTTACTTTTAAAAATATGTGTTTTTTTGACAATATATTTTAGTTTGAAAGCATTACAATTTATAAAACAAAACCCACATTAAAGTGAAAAATAAAAGGAGTCTCGTTAAATTGAGAGTGGTAGGTGGGAAATGTCCACTGGGCAGTAATTAGTGGCTTTGTCTATTTTTTATAACATTATCGATTGAAAATGTTTATTTTAAAATACACACCAGGCTTTAGTAGCGAACGTATTTCATAGGCCTACAAAATGACCAATAAAAACCAAAATTATGTGAATGTCAAAGTCCAAGTGGGTCTTGAATAAATAATTATTTTCGTTTGCCTGGTACGGTAGATACATATGTGATTACATTAAACTAACTAAATAAAGCGGATTATAATACATTCTCTACCCTTATTTAGGAATCAAAGCCAAGAATCAGCCTGAAATTCGTTTAAGGTCACAATATTAAGTAAATTCTACGTACTACGGCCCACTGAAACTGTCAGAACTGTCAGAATATAAAACATTCACAAACCATACGGAGTGTGCTATAAATAATCATACGGTATATGCATTATATAAACAAATACATCTTAATTGGGATTCCGTATTACTTTGGGGAATCATTAAATAATGTCTAAAAAGTAAAATGTAAAACTGTAGGCAGGTATAATCCTTTAAGATACATACCTTATAGACTAAGATCTGGCTGCAAAGAGCACGTAATTTTATGACAAATAAACTACAGTTGTGTTCTGGCATGTTTTTGGACCATCATTATGACAGTCTGGTGACTGAGTGTCCTTTGTAAGGGCAGGGGGTTGAAATGAAGTGAAAATTAAACAGAATTACGCAACTATTTAAATGAAAACACTTTGTTTTTAACAACTTTTTTTATTTTATTATTAAAACTCCCGACCGGTTTCGAAACAACACGTGTCTCTTTGTCAAGGGTACAAGAATGAATGAAATTGGATAATGAAGTAAGTTGTGTCAGTGCATATGTTCAATGGTCAGGTCTATTGTTTGTCTAAGGTTGAGAGATGAATGGATGAGTGGGTAATTTATGACTTTTTTTATGGATTAGATATCTTTAAGTTAAGAAGGGGGCTGTAGGAAATATTATTATTTGATTATTTATTAAGTTGCGATTATTATTTACAGACTTTTTATTTCAAAAATTTCTAAAATTGTCTAATTTTATAAATAGTTTATGTTCTACATGTAACACTTTTAGCCCGGTATCTTTATTGAAATTATGATTATTTTCTATTAAATCGTTCGCAAATTCTGAAAAATTATTATTAGATAAACAACGCAAATGTTCTTTTAATCGAATATTAATGTTTCTCTTTGTTTTTCCAATATATGTGCCATCACAGTCGTTACAGTTTAATTGATATATACCAGATTTATCATATTTTAAAACTTTATCTTTCTGATTTTTTAATAATGCACCTAAATTATTTGACGTATATAATGCTGGTTGAATGGTTGGAGGTTGAATGGTTGAATTACGCAATACTACAAGAGTCGTTTTCTTATTTTATATGCATCGGTAAAGTTAACCATCGTTTATACGTATTGCCAGACTATTTACTGTTTATTTTACTTGCTGAAGCCAACGGAAAATTACGTAATTTTATAAAAGTTGAAATAAACCAAATTACATACATTATAACTATACTACCGGATCTGTTTATGTGTGACGTCAGACCAAATTGATGTCAATACCATAATTTGTCTAACAGACTGTAACAACATATTTTATTGAATTGAATTATTTTATTAAAAAAAAAACCATTGCCAGTTGAAGAATAATAATAATTGCTAATTTCATTTGATTACAGCATTGTTTAGTTTCAGTATTCTGAGCCAGTTTGATAATTTAATTCTGAAGTTAATTAAGCGTTGATTACATTATGGAGCTCGTCTCTTGGCTTCATGCTCTCTTCTTCTGTTATCACTCAAAATTAAGTAATTTCGTTTGTATGCGCATCTTCGTAAATCTGATTACATTATTTACTCTAACAGGAATCTATAATTATTATAGTAATCTTAATTAAATCAAAATTCAAAGGGTGCGTAGCTTAGATAAAATTGTAATTAATATCAAACTCTGTAATATTGATTAAAAATCAATTTGAATAAAATTTTCACGTACCTTACATTAATAAAAAGTGAAAAAAATCACTTGTTTTATGAAAAGTACACATTTAAAAAAATACCGCAAAAACTAAATAAATCACAAAGGCTATAAAAAAATACTAGTATAATAAATAATAATTTTTTAAATTTCTCATTACAAAAAATAAACTATGGGTGAAGATGTAGGTAGGTACCCTTCTTCTAGCATATAATATCTGTTTCAACTTTTTTTTCTTATTTAATATCCAACAAAATACGGGTGGTAGTGGGTAGCGTCGCGGTGTAGATTGTCGGTTTGGTACTTCGTACCTCTTCCTATTTTCAAGCACTTAGCTTTATTTCTTTACAAATCTACTATGTGCAAAAATTTCTAATTTGGATATCCAAAAAAAAAAAAAAAATAAAAAAAATATATTAAGCGCCATGGATTTGCGCGGACTCGCCTAGAATGTTGCCAATACGTGTACACCGAAACATACAGAAATGATAACCCTTTCTATATATAGTCAGCCGGCAGCTAGGTACGGGAGTTAGACATAAAAAGCAACCCGAACAGCGTTGACTTATACACAAATACATAATACCTACATGTTTTTATATTAACGTACATACCTGATGATGAGAAAAAAATTAGTTTAATGTTAAATTTGTTTAAAAAAACATTTTCTTGAAGAAAATATATGTTTAAATGCATAAAACTTTTCATTATGCGCGTAAAAAAAGGTTTATTGCGGTTGAGATTTAACAATGGTTTTATTAGATGTTTAAAACTCTCGTTTCATAACACAATTATAAAACCCTAAAGGCGCAATTAGTAAAATCTTACGTAACATTTCATTACATAAACCTAATAACAGTTCACGATAACGCCTTGTTAAATGTGGGTTTTGTAGGTTTTATGGTTGTGCGTGTATTTAAGTTCATTGAAGTATGAAAGTTTTAAGAATTTATGCGTCATATTGCCGCAAAAAACATTTATAAAAGTGTTGCCTGGTGCACGATTTTACAATATTTTACGGCTTAATTAAAATTACAAATTTAATAAAGTAAAAATAATATTACTCTAATTAAACTCGTATTACAGTGCTTTACAGTAAATTTTTCAATTGGTGCTGTATTTAATTCATAAATATGTATAAAAAGAAAAGGAATAACATTATGACTCTACAATAACTAATTTTCGATTTTATGGTTAGCTGTGATATTTTTAGATATTCGTAAGATATTATCATTACTTATTTTCGGTATCATGGACATCCACTGCTCACAAAATGGACTGTTTACTTAAGATCTACAGGATGCGAAGTTTGTGAATCCATATGCTCCACATCGGGAGCGAATATGGAATAAAAGGACGAAGTTTTTCGTTTTCGTAAGTCAAGTTTTATTACAACACTATAGTTTGTCTGGATATTTGAAAATATCCGAGCGAATTGATCTTTGTGAGACGTGAGGGGAAAAATGTCAAACGTGATCTCTCGGGACCGTTTACTTCGGTTGTCTATAGGAATAATAATACTACTCCTTCTGTGGTGAGGAACTCACATGTACCCAGACGGATAAATCCGGAAAGAGCTAAAATAAACCGGATAAGGAAGAATATCTCTTACAAAGGTTGTATCGTCTGTGAGCTAAGCTGTATCGACTGAGCATTTGAATTTTTTTATATCCTTTCACAAGGGATTATTTATTTTTTGTACATTAAACAAAGCAGAACACATTTTGTATTGAATACCATCTGAACAGTTAACACAGTTGAGTATTTGTACATGTCATATTTTTATATGTATCTACATGTGATATTTCGCTGAAATAGGGTTCTTCCAGATCGATAGCATGAATATCCTTGAAAACGTTATAAATATTTAAAGTATATTTTAACAATTCCAACGATATAAAACACAATGATCAAAAATTTTGTTTTCATTTATAAATGTATGTTTTAAAAACACGAAAATACAATTGATTTTTAACACCAGTTATGCTAACGACGTCTAACCCGTCCACCGTGAAAGGCATGAAATTCATTCCGTGGTGAATTCTTGTCATGCAGTGACGTCACACCGCATGCGCGCCAAATGGAGGCTTTTGCGAGCTATTTGAAAAAGCGTTATTTCAAACCGCGCTAGAAAATTCATATGACAACGTAAAAAATAAAGAATAAAAATCCTTGATATCGTAATCTTACAATCAATTTTTTGAATTATAAAAAAAAAAAATGGGAAAAACCCAATTCTAGTAAAAACGCTTAGTAATAATAAATAGATGTTTAAATTCTATATTCATAATTTGAAACGACTACTCTGTTCAGGTACTGTATAAATATACATCTTCCATTATTCATACAATAAACTTTATATTTTACCGAATATTCCTACCAATCAAGTATGTCTAATATTATTTTCCCAACTGGCAATCTTATCTTATACATAGGTACTTTTATATCATTCTGTGGTTTTCTCGTCATTTGAGGCAAATGCGGAGAAGTTCCCTTTGGTCCACAGCAGATATATTCCACCTAATCCTTACACGTAGCAAATCAAATTAGAAGCCATTCACTCCTATGAACTAAGAATAAATCTTGTACATTATATGTACGGCAAATAATAATGCAAGCCGTTTATTAAAAAAAAAAACAATGTAATAATTCTCGCGTGTTGTTTTGGCACGCATGCTACCTACGAATACATTATACGTACACGTAACTACCCGTAGTAAGTGAAGTATGTAAGTTCTACCCTTTTGCTATATCATTATTCAGGATCAAAATGTCAGGAGAAAAGATCGGTGACCGGGCCTAAATTCCTATTTACCCTGCCTCACGAAGTATCCTTCAACCATTCATATAAATATCTAATATTATCTCAGCCTCACACACATAACTTTATATGACTTACATCGGTTCCTATGAAGCACTAGGAATGACATTATCATAATCCTTTATATTTCTAAGGTCCTTGGAAAATACACTTCCTTTTAGGTAAGGATATAAAAACAGTGTTGATCAGAAGTTAAAGGGTTCCAACTTCGATATAAATGATCACAAAATATCGTCGGCAATCTTTTGCGTGAGCAATTTGGACTTCGGTCGTATGATATGAGTAAAGTAAATTTTAAAAAGGTTTTTGAATGAAAATATCGCTAGATATAAAAACTTTTGGCTGTCTGTAAAGTCGGTTTACGGACGATAATTTTACGTGATAACGTCAGCGTCATAAGAAAACATTGATGAAAAAAAGCATACTTTTATGAATTGAATTGAATTATTATTACTGAATTATCATTATTTTGTGTAATACAAAGCAGGAGTTAATTAAAAATTTCAAATTTTTTTCCACAAATTATCATTTTTTCGCACTCGTTAATTTCACTTTCACTTTGTAGCTTGTGTGCTGCTGCTGTCTCCTTTCTACTTGGACGTATCGGCCGATGGAGTGGAAGAGAGATAGATGCGTCACAAACCGAACGCTTAGGCCGATCGTGCCTCTCTATCGCTTGTTCCGCGCTCTCGCTTGCACACTCGGCTCAGCCGGAACGTGACAATGAGTCATGCTTTTTTGTGTGTGCAGCAGGCGTTCGGTGGCAATTGATTTATTAGACGTTATCACGTCAATAATGCTGATAAGAATACAGAATAAATAATTTTACTATATAATTTGACTAGTCAATATTCTCCATCTTCTTCTTCTTCTTCTTCTTCTTCTTCTTCTTCTTCTTCTCGCAGCAATGTCCCGTTGAGGGACAGCGCCTTCTCTAGATGTGGCTTTTTTTACTATTTTCTGTCCTGGCAGGTGTTTATTACTAAATTTGCTATACTTGCTTTACAGTATTGGACATGATTTTGAAAGGAAGCTTATTTTTTACTGATATTTAATATTATTAAAATGGTAATCTGTTATTTTTCTAACATATATTTTAACTGTTTATTTATACAGTTTGGTCAATGAAAAATTATGATGTACCTTTAAGCTACATAATATGTTTACGGGAAAAAATGTTGCCTTTTGCGTTTCCATAACACAAAACGCCTGCATCACACCTGTTCTTCTCTTTGGCTGCGAATCATGGCACCTAAACGGGGCCCAAAAATAGCAGACTTCTGAGCGGTGTGCGGTGGTTTGAGACTTGGGAGGATGCGGATGCACGGAAGCTGGCGGCCGATCGCTTGGCCTGGAGGCAGTCTGTGGAATCCATATGCTCCACATAAGGAGCGGATATCGAATGATGATGATGATGACAATACAAAACAATTTTTTTCGTAAATTGGAATTTACAACCAATGCTTATATGAGCCCTAATCTAAAATATGATACATTTTTTCAGCACTATCTTACAGTTGCCTTTTTTATTGATTTATTTTACATCAAAAGGTACAAGTACCTTTTACAGAAATTGAACTAACTAACTAACTAACCAACTAACTAACCATCACGCCATTTCCCCTAAGGGGTAGGCAGAGAGGATAGAATGCCATACCACTCTGTCCGGACATACTTCCTTTGCTTCCTCTACATTCATACATCTTCTCATGCACATTCGCCGATTATTCCGACTTTTCACATGTCCACTTTCAAGTACTTGTCGTACTTGGTCATGCCATGTCTTTTTCGGCTTCTACATCCAAGCACACTTGCATTTAAACTTCTTTTAGCCGTTCTTTTATCACTCATTCGCTGCACATGACCAAACCATCGTTAAAGCCCTTTCTTAATTTTGTCGATAATGCTTATCTCAGCCTTGCACTCTGCTCTAATTTCGACATTTGTACACCTATCATACATAGTCTTACCACACATTCGCCCGAGAGATCGCATTTCAACAGCATTCAGTCTACTTTCATCCTTCTTTTTCGAACACCACGCTTAGCTACCATACATAAGGGTTGGTACCAGAACTCCGTTGTGTACTGCCAATTTTGCTTCTTTCGATAAGCTCTTATTTTCCACTATCGATTTTAAGGCACCATTAAGTCTTTTTCCGGCACTAACCCATAATTGATACAATTTTATTTATCAAACAAGTGCCTTACTGGAAATAAAGAGTAATTTAGTAGCAAAATAAATACATATTGTATTACAGAAAATTTGTGATTAAATTGAAAATGTATTTTTGTCCTAACATTTTGAGTTTCTTCCCATTTGCTTGAGTCGAATTCCCTAAGCAGGCATAACACTTCACTGCCTGCAATACGGTTCAATCAACAAATTGGAAAAGACATGAAAAAATATGCAAGATAAAAATAAGATAAACTCTAAACTGGAGCGGCGCTATCATAACAACGGTACCGTGTAACGTCAAAACAAGTGTCTTAACTTTAGTAAAAATATTTCGTTAAATTTTTTTTTTTAAAATAATTAAAAAATATTTAAATTCAAGGATTGGCGATTCAAGAAAGCGTATTTTTGCAACCATTACGGACATGTAAGAAGTCGGAATAATCGACGCGCGAGCATGAGAAGATGTATGAATGTGGAGTAAGCAAGAAAAGTGTGCCAGGACAGAGTGGTGTGGCGTTCTATCCACTCTGTCTACCCCTTCAGGAAAATTGCATGATAGTTAGTTAGTTAAGTCTTAAGACAAAGCAAAGTATATGAAATATTCAGTTCAGTGAAATATTTTTAATGTCGAAAATAGCCGCTCTAAAAAGTAAACGAGTTAAAGGAGTAATCAAAATCATGTATGTTACGGATATTATAGTCTGTTTAACGTTTAAGGCTCAAATGATCTTTTTAAACAATAACATGCTTTCGAAATAACTAATTCTTATGAAGAGATGAGATCTGATCCTTTAGAAATAGTTAAAATATGCTATAAGTAAAGTCAATTATCAAAAGTCAATCGTCAGATGGGGTAAACGGATTTAAACGCTCTTGGAAATAGTCTCCACATCCGTGGAATATTGACTTTCCTATCTGGAAAGTGCACACAAATAATCCACCTTCTATGCAAATTTTATCAGTGCAACCTGAAAGCGTAGAATCTTGGGGACGAAATCCAAGAAATCCGATCAATATTTGATCAGGCTACCATGTCGGGAGAAAATTAAGCAAAGAGTATTTTCAAAGCACATTTTGAGAAAGTCCATCGGATAACGTCCCGACTCCATATAGCGATAAAGGAACTTTTCTTATTCGATACACGAAAGCGATGCTTGTCTTCTTTTAGCAACTCGAGCATATCGTCTGCTATGGACATGTCTCTTCTTGTAACTTAAAGGAGAACTCAATCATACGTTTGGTTATTAGGAGCGATGGACAAGTTCGTATTCTGGGAATAGCGTAAACTTTAGGGACGCTTCAATCATCGATACAAATCTATGGTCAATAATAACCTTTTCCACTAATTTATTGCAAAACAAGCAAAAAAATTGAAACCTATCAGAAAATAAAAATCTGCTTTATTATCAAGGGGAAGTCACCTCAAAAGTATTTTTTACTCACACAAAATCGTTTGTAGATTTAGTTCATACAACTACAACTTTTTTTTTTAAATGTCCCCGAAAAACTATAATAATTTTTATGTAAAACATAAAATTATTTAATGTTCAAGAAAAAGGCAATATTTAAGTTTGTATCTTTTTGGACAATGTGTTTAAACAAATTTAATTTAAAGGATCCACAAAAATACAATTTCGATGCCACAAGATATACTTTTTTAACTCTATGTTTGAAGCACTCACTTTGTAGTTTTCCATAATAATGAAATTAAACACATTTTTGTTTAAAAATACTTATTTATTTTAAAAATGCAAACGGTTTCGGAGATACTCCTCCTTTTTCAGGGCGTTGTAAAATAATAGCCACTATAATAAGAAGCACTATAATAATACAATAATATAACAATACAAAGCCCTGAAGAAGGAGGAGTATTCCCGAAACCGGTTGGGTTTTTTAAAAATAATAAGTAGTTTTAAAAGAAAAATGTGTTTACTTTCATAAATTCATTATTTTAGATTTAAAAAAAAAATAGAAACCTACAATATTTTATTGGTGATGAATACAAGAACTAATTAATTTGACATATACATATGGAAAAAAATCCTTTAAAACCACTGAACATAACAAATAATCTGGAATTCATAAAGGCGTAGTATTTTCAATAAAATGTTTTTGAAACAGTGATCATAAATACATTTTGTTTGCCTGGTAAAGAGGACGAAAGCGCGAAAAATTGCATGCAGACTAACGATGATATTATTGGATGCATCTGGGAAATGCACGTTTTCAATTTGCAATAAATACCCGGCGACCGTATCCCGTGCAGTAATAACTCTGAATCTATGCAGAGTGTGAAAACAAAGTTCAATATACATAACATAGCGAGATTCTCCCTCCCTCACATTCGTTATTGCGAAATATTTTTCTTTGTTCAAGTGGCCGAGCAAATTGAGCGATTAAACGATGGGCCATCAAATAAATATAAAAAAAGTCTTTTATCGGAAATACACACAGACGAGCCAATAAAATTAATAACTATCCTCTGTGCAGTTTAAAATAAAAATAAAAGTTTTATATCCATAATCTATTGAAAATGCTACTTCAATTTTAAAAAAAAAACAAATTTTGAATCTATCATGCAACCTTTTCATATAACGCTGTTGTTTGTTTATTTTACCACCTAAACAGACCAAAAGACTTTATAAAATATGGAAACAATATCAATCATCAACGTTTTGATCAATAATAAAATAAAAAAAATAAAAAAATATACAATATACAAACTTAAACTTAAAATAACGGGACATGGACTTGACTTGGGAAGATGCACAGGAATGATGATGAAAGGTTCTTGATGTAGTAAGATGATGATACTTTAGACACTTCGGAAAGGAACTACGAATAAACTAACTAACTAACTATCACGCCATTTCTCCGAAGGGGTAGGCAGAGAGGATAGAACGCCACACCATTTTTTCCTGGCACACTTATCTTGCTTCCTCCACATTCATACATCTTCTCATGCACGCACGTCGATTATTCCGACTTCTTACATGCCCACTTGTTTTACTTGATCATGCCATGTTTTTCTCGGCCTTCCTTGATTTCTACATCCAAGCACAGTCGCATTATCTATTTTTTTCATCATCCATTCGATCTACATGACCGAACCATCGTAAAAGACCTTTCTTAATTTTGTCGATAATGCTTATCTCAGCCTTGCACTCTGCTCTAATTTCGACATTTGTACACCTATCATACATAGTCTTACCACACATTCGCCTGAGAGATTGCATTTCAACTGCATTCAATCTACTTTCATCCTTCTTTTTCCAACACCACGCTTCACTACCATACATAAGGGTTGGTACCAGAACTCCATTATGAACTGCCAATTTAGCCTCTTTTGATAAGCACTTATTAGATACGACCGACTTTAAGGCACCATTAAATCTGTTACCGGCACTAACCCTCCTTTCAATGTCCTTATCCATATTTACATCCCTAGTGAACATGTTTCTCAGATATACAAATTCTTCCACCTGTTTCAAAGCTATCGCCATTTACTACGATCTTACACTTAGTCATATTCACATTTCTTTCAAAAACCATCACATTCGACTTTTCCACATTCATTAATAGATCACTCTCCTTGCACACATCGTAAACCTTTGTAACCAAGGACTGCAATTCTTCTTCGCTCTCAGCAAGAAGAACTGCGTCATCGGCGTACAAAAAGCAACAATCATACCACGCCCATATTTTTTAACTCTTTCATACATTTAATGAAAAAAAATCTAAAAATTCAATTGTGTAAAATCTAATATTTCAAAATGTAAGTGACTTAGACAATATACAATATACAAACTTATCTTAAAATAACGAGACATGGACTTGACTTGGGAAGATGCACAGGAGTGATGAAGAAAGGTTCTTGATGTAGTAAGATGACGATACTTCAGACTTTACTTCGGAAAGGAACTACGAATAAAAGCACCAATCACAATTTTAAAATGTTTGGAAATCTTTTATATTTACGATGCATTGTTCAACAACAAAAAAATTTCAGCCAGTGTCATTTTTTGCAAAGCCTGTTTTACAAGCGGAACAAAATTAATCACCTAAGTAACGTTGTCATAATGCACCTAGTGCGTCCAATCAATTTGGAGAACCTTCATAGCCGCTAGCGTTCGTGTGCATGCATATCGCTCACCATACAATGCAATGGGAGGGTTGCGACATGAGGGAGACCGCGGGGGTGGTTTCATTTGTACAAATTGCCTATTCAGGAAAAAGTGAGCTGTGCTTTCACCGCAATGAATTGAATTCATACAGAATGCACCGACCGATAAAATGCATCACATTAAATGGAATGCATTTCAATGAACTAGCAATCAGACGGAAAACTGGAAAATTAAACATGATTTGAAGAATAAATACACATGACCTAAGCGTATCATGTACCTTTACCAAGATATTAATGTATTAGTATTTGTTTTCGAACAAGAATTTACAAGAAAGGGCGCTTCCATCCATTAAAAAAAAATACGCTTTCTAGGGTTGATTTCATGACACCACTTATTATCGAATTCCCCCGTCTTAAGGCTTTAGCACTTTGGCCGATACACGAAACATGTGACGTAAATCTCAAGTGATGACGTAGATGCCTATTGATAACGTAGTGGGTAACTAGATACATAGTCAAGGTAGTTTTTTTACAAGTGTGCCAACACGTCTTACAACACGTTTTTCATCAATATTATGAGACAAAGGAAGTGTTTCAACACGCGGCATGGCGTTCTATCCACTCTGACTACACTTTCGGGAAAATGGCGTGATGGTTAGATAGTTATTTTCTTATATTGTTTTGATTAAAAAAAAAAAAAATAATTTTAAAATGAATATGGACTCATACATCTTCTCATGCACCCACGCCAATTATTTCAACTTTTCACAATAAAATTTTAGCGATAAATATTTATTTGAAATCCAGTGCATCGAGTCACTTTTTGATGAAGCTATTTCAGTGCAGTATAGAATAGTGCACCGCTCGTCCAACGGTAGTGTGAAATGTTCACCGTGGCAGTTTTACAGCCAGCAATATATTATACAGGGACCACACAGCGGGAGGGTGCCGTGCCTTACGGAATAAATTTTAATACACCATTTCGTAAAGATAGCGCGGGTGTTGCCATCAGATATTACTTTACTGCGGGGTGGATCCCGATCCACGGCTCACCCCTATCGGCTAAAGGGTTTTACGATTTTGGAAAGTAAACTGCTACAGCGGTACTTGTGGTGTTTTGCCAACATAAAGACCCCCTTTATGTACGAGATAAAACACAATATGTCATGCGTGTATTTTTTAGAGAAGAGTAAAATAAAATAAATTCTATAAAATATCAATGGTGTAAAGATAATTTATTATTTAGCGTCGTAAAACACGCGAAGGAATAAAGTTGAATTTTACCTCCCTAAGCGAACTGGAGTGAGAGTATATGATTAAATTTACAGCTTGTTGCTAACAAATTGTGGAAGAGCAAAATATATGAAAGTCATAAAAATATAAATAAGCAAAAAAAGGTTGTGCTTACTTGATATTTCTAGGTTACATTTATTTTTGTATTTTGGTCACATTATATATATAATGCATATTTAAAATTTCTTTTCATTATAAAATTACTGTTTTTGTACAATAGTAGTATCACTTCTCATATTAATAATGTACATTTGAAATAAAATCTGAAATCAGTAAATTAACCTCTATGTACAATTTCAGATAAATAATAATTAGAAAAGTGTTGAAGAAATTATACCTTAGTTTAATGTCATATTATAATACACTCACAATTTTTTTATTTTTTACAAAAAACCTTAACCTGCGTTTAAATATTCAGATTTTCCAAAACATACACCACACTCCACACACATACAACAACACACATACACATGACATAACATAACCACTGTTTGCTCACTTCACGTCTTCAGAAATTCGTCTTGTATATTGTGTTGTCCACGTAATTGGTGTTATGTTGTGTATGTTACCTCAAATTTAAAATTATTAGTTCGCTATACCAAACATAGCACCGTGTGCACAACATTAAACCATAATTAAATAATAAAAAAAATAAACTCTATAAAGAGATATGAGTGCATTGAAATAAAAGTATATCAAATGAATTAAAAAAGTACTTACAATTATAGTACACCAATAATCCAGACACCAGAGCGAACACAACCACCATCAGAATCAAGAGAAAGAGGAAGATAGCTGGCTTACAGCACGACACCCAACAGTCAACCTCTTGTCCACTCGCCGCTGGAACATTGCTCCCTCCACTTAGTAATCCACAACACTTGTCGAGAGAGTTTCTCTCATCACGATTATCGACCACTTCAGTTCCACGGGGAACCACGGAACTGTCGCCGGCTTCGTTCACCACGACTCCTTGTTGCTGGTTTTGGTAAGGATATCCTCTGTTGGTAATCCGGACAAATCCTGACTGATCGTCTTCATCGTGGGGTTTTGGTAAACCCCATAGGAAGCTACCATGTCAACGGCAGATTGATTGACAGACTTGTTGTTCTGTTGCAAATCTCCGTTCGCTGGCACTTCTGGAGTGATGGTTGGCCAGCATTCGCAAGAGCATCTGTCTTCTTTTCGCCTGATTCTTCCGTTTACACCAACCCTGCGAGTGACACCTGTCTCAGTCTCGCATTCTTGTTTTTTATCATTCTCTTTTTGCTGGTCTTTGGATGTCCTTGGGAGGGTTTCGTGATTTCGTATGAAGTAGTTGTCTGTAGTTCTATGGTTTTCTTAACTTTACACTACTTCAGCTAACATATTTATATTTGAAGTATGTCGATTTGTAGTATGATCAATGAAAGCATTATTTCATCATTTATAAAAACAATTTTATAAATCCATGTGTTTGAAATTAGAAAAAACAAGCCAGTAGTGCGCCACTTCTGCATTTTTACGTGATCAATAAACTTGCATGTTTACTGCTCAGTTAACCGTCTCGGACGTCGACTCCATTTCTGATTTCACTTATCGTAATTTAAGTGTCTTAATACAGAGTGACGTTTTAGATTTTGATAAAATTACTGATCTCCATTCGCGATTTTTATTACTCGAATCGCATAATTTATTTTTCAAATCAATCTGAAAAAATGTTTATCAATTTGTAGCATTTCAATAAATTATCAAAATTCAACTGGAATTTTTTTTTAACAATGCACAATTGAAATTATTTATTTTTTTATATTTTAAAATTGATATTAAATAACAGTGTACTGATAATTTATTATACCTGGTATTTGAATTAATTTAAAACTACTGCTACGATTACTTTCCCTTATCCGCACCCAATTGTGCATAGGCACTGCATTGATACACCGAGTGCAGTATATCTTGATCATTTTTTTACATTAAGGTAAGATGAACAGTCTTACGCTTCAGTACCAGTTCAAGGTATCACACATTTAAAAAATCTGTGAAAATATTTACCTTATACATTTCTATCAAGGTTTTTTGTGTAAATTCAAGGAAATGTGTAAGTTATACGACTGTCCTTACATTAATTTTCCCCTTGTAGCTTACAGGAACTTAAGTTAGACAACTTTAATCGTAATGAAAATAATTTTTTAAAAGGATTTAGATTAATAATCGCGATAAAAAAGAGTCTCTCAGTCTCCCAGAACTCTAGAAACATATTATCGTCAGCACTTTTGTAACTTCTGAAAAGCATATATAATTTTTTAGAATCTTACATATATTTCATTTTACATATTTTATTCGTAGATATTAAAACGTATATTTTTGTATCCGCAGTTTAGATCAGCAAAATACTATCACGAAAAGTCCTGCATGAATATTTCATGAATCGGAATGAAAATAAGACACGGGGGATGATATAAAATTGAGATGCAACATCGTTCAGTACACGTGTATGTAAGGGACAGGAATATTTTGCAGAAGCGACGTGGTAAGAACACGGTGTATGAGAAATAGAAATTCGCTGTACATAAATATACGGTAGAATGTCAATAGAAGCTGACCAGTGTTTGAGGGAAATATACTGAAGGAAAAGCTCAAAAGAACTTTCAGGTGAAACTTTTACATTTGTATAAGAACATCAATTTTTTACATTTCATTCCGAATTTGAAATTTGCTTTTAATGTTACAACAATTTGAGTGTGTTCAAATACTTGTACACAAATCTGGATTTATCCCATGACATATATTTGATTTTTATACCTCTACAGAGATGAAGTACAATTTTTGAGTTCGGGAATATGGATATTCAAGCGTTTACAGGGCTTATGACCTGTCATTGAGTAAGTTAAGTAGCCACTTGACGTACTACGTGTCTTTTCACCAGTCGATGGTAGAATCTTACTACTGAAACCAGGTAAATTGGGTAAATTCAATTTCTTAAGAAAAAACCAATAGCAACACATAATATCGTTTTATTTCATAAATTATTATGAAGTGTTACGAAGTAAATGTTGAATTAATCGACCAAAAAAAAAAAAATTTATCAATATTTTAATTTTTTATATTATAATGTTTCAGGGTTATAAAGTTTTAATGTTTTAAGGTTTTCATGTTCAAATATTCTAAAGTTTTTTATATTTAATACTGGTTTATTTTAATATTTTAGCGTCTTAACGTTTGATATTTTTTAATTTTGTTGTAATTGCTGTAGGTACAGCATGCTATAATATCATTTTATATTTATTAATTAAACCGTAATTTAAATATTTATGAGTGAAATTTAATTGCTAAATATTGATAATTTAATATGATTTATTATTGATCATTGTTTTCTTTTAAATATCTTTAATTTTATAAACTGTATTGCAATCATTATTATTTATGATGTCATTTGATTTTTTGTGTATTAAAAATAATAATTTGTCAAACAATAATTAATATGTAAAAGACACTAAGTGCCGTCTATTTGAATGAAATAATTGAAAAAAATTAAAGGTGATTAATTATTACATAATACATTAATCTGCAAACGATTAATACTATTATGTGGAAATTATTAAATTTCCATTAAGTTTCCATATAAATATTTCTTATGTCGAAATATTAAATTTAAAAAAATCGAGTTCAATAAAAACGAACCAGAATCTTAATAAAATTTTAGGAATTTTCTTAAAGTTTATTTTTTGAGATAGCTAATATAGCTTCAAACATTGTCTTGAACAAGCAATGAATTGAATGGCTGATTACGTTGTTTATTTATTATTATGATCCAGAAATACTGATGTTAGTTTACCAAAGCAGTGACCTATCGACAATTTGGTGCGGATATAAAGAGATAATACGATCATGATCAAATAATAAAACAAATATAACGGATCCGTCAATACTTTCATAGTGATACAAATTTAAAGATTTACAGTGTTAAGTGCAATAATTATGCCTATCCCTTATGATCAAGTAGTAAACACGTTGCGCTACCCATGAGTGAGGTCATGGGTTCAATATTTCTGACTCTGAATAAAAATATCGATATGTAGGTTAACTATAAAAACATGTTAAACAAAAAAAAACATTGGGGTGGAGCGCCTTAGTAGAGCCGTTGGATGCATTTTCATGCAGGTCGCGGTCCAGTTCCGGAAGCGATCAATAATAAAAACAATATAAATAATAACTACCGGGTAACTTGCATAGCGCCATTTTTGTGAAAAATCACCTTAAGGACGCTTTGCGATTTTAAGTGATCTGTTTAAATTGTAATTATTTGTAAGATACACTATAATTTTTATATATGATACCTAAGACGGGCATTGAAGGCTTAGATTGACCATCATGTCAAGATAATCCATCTTATAACCTTGCACCTCGGAGTATCTACCAGTGCAGCACTCTTGAATGGTCGGCGCGACGCCGACGTTTGGCTAACCTGACTGTTAATCTTATTTATGTGAACGCTTTTAGTTTAAAAATGTAAAAAAAAAACAAAATATTTTACTAGCCATATTTAACCATTTCCTGTGTGCAAACTTACGATCGCGCTGAAATAAAACAATTTTTGAACACAATATACATATATACACGTTTCGCGTATCTTTTGATAGACTAAAGCCCGCTATATACGGGGACAGTTTTTCTGCGCAGTTTTCTATGCAGTCTGAAAAACGGTCCCGTATACAACGAAAACTGTTTAAAAAACTGCGTGCTTATGTCAGATTTAAGCTGACATAGCAGTTAATGTTTTTTATGTTAACGTTTAAGTAGACATTGGTTTATTGTATGCTTTTAAATACGTAAAAAACCAATAAACATATTACATTATTTTCTAAATATACAATTTCCTGAGAGCAAACATACGATAATAACTTACAATCTCGTTTCAAAAATACACATATTAGCGTGTCTTTTGACAGAAGTTTGACAGACTGCACAGTTTTCTGAACAAGAAACTGTGTAGTTTTCTGAACAAGAAACGGTCCCGTATACAGCGGGCATAAAGTTTTTCATCCACCATAAATGCGCATCTTTTCAATAGATGGGAATAGCAACAAAAAACATTGCGTTTTTAATATTATACTCGGATTTAATATGTTAAATATTATGTTATTTAATTTTGGGCCTGTTTTGTAATTACAGGAAATTCCACTGTAAAGTCGGAATCTTTTTAGTCATTTTTTCTTTAGTTAAAGATTTAATCTTGTGGTTCAGTGAACAGAAATATTAAAATAAATATGTTATCAGATTGAGTTATTTGAATTAAGGATGTAAAAGGGAATTCATAAAAAATGTCGTTCTATTTTGGGATATAAAGGTCTAGGAACATACACAGGATAATAAAGATTAAATTAACCTGAATACACTTATCAAGAGAAAAAAATAAATAATATTAATAAATGAAAAATGTAAATGGTTTATAATGATTTTTTTAATAAAAATAGTTGACTAAATAATTAAATCATTGGTGGTCCCGTGGTTAGAGTAGCCGACGCCAGAATTAAATATCTAAGGTTAGAAAATGTCTTCTATTTTCAAACTCAGTTTTTGTCGGACACTTTTAGTTACTCCGTATTTGTGATTGGTTGGTACATAAAATAGAATAATATAATTTACTGACAGAAATTTCAATAATATATTTTTTTAGTTTATATTTCCTGCCCCGTGGTTTAGTGGTTAGCGCGTTCGGCTACCATGTGTCAGGGGTTCAATTCCCCATTAGGTCAATATAAACTATTTAACTAACTGGAAATTTTCACAACATGAATAATTTCATATCTTGAAGCGTAAGACTGATAAACTTGCATTAATGGAATTAAATGATTAAGATATACTGCCCTTAGTGTACCGATACAGCGTTCCTATTAGGTGCGGATATGGGAAAGTAGTGGTATAATTATTCTGATATTTATAAGAGAAATCAGAAAACATTAATCATGATTTAGAATAAAGGTGGCTACTTAGTGTAAAAAATTAAATAGTTGATTTCTTTAAAAATTCATTGGTCGGTTTTCAGATGCAATTTATAATAATTCAGAGGCGTTTTTTGTATGAGTTTATGCTGTAGTTGGTAAGTCTAAAACATTCAACAGTTTCAAAATAAGTTTAAGAGGGATCAATTTATAAAAACATGTTTTATATTTAAAAGCAATAATAAAATATTTACGTTTACTTGATATGTTTTCAATTTTTGTTGAATTTGAAAAATAATGAATGTCAGTAGATAAAAACAAGGGTATTTACTCAAAACGCAATAATACTTTTCACATCTTTACATCCAGAAGTCACGGATAAACAAAAACATGACGGAGCACTCCCGTACGAAAGATTTACAAAGTTTCCGCTAGCTAGTGTTTCCGACCGGCTAGTAAGCGAGGCGTCGCGGCGTCGTAGCGAAACAACGTCTTGCGATCAACTGGCGTAGCAGCGGCGTCCCCACCGCCCCGCGGCACTTTGTGGGGAGGCTCCGGCGCGCGCGCGACAGCCTTTAATAAGTGCCACCGTGCAGATTTATAAAGAATGTCACGCGAGAAGTTGAACGCTTTCGAAATGAGTGTGAAATATGACTTTTGGTCGTTTGGCGTCGAAATCACTCGGGACGCGCCGATCCTGTAAAAGTTTTGAGTGGAAACTTTAAGGTCCTAGCGTGATGGATTTATTTCCGATGAAATATTAAAAAAAATTCACTTCCACCAGGAAAATGGAACCAATCTCTAAATGATTTATTTTTTTATAAATTTGGAGGAGGGTTACATGAAATTAGTATATTCATTTCGCACAATTGCTATTATTGGATGCTATTTTTTTTGTCATGGTAATAAAAAAAAATAAAAAAAAAACTGTATGGAGCCGTAAATAGTTTCATCAACTCAATCGTATAATCATTTTAATAACAAGAATTTTATATTTCAGAATCTTTTAATATGTATAATATTTTTTTTTTTTTAAATTACTGGAAATTTGTCGAGGACACAATATTTTAACAACAGTAAAAATACTTTTTACCCGGTAAATTGAGCCAATAAATTAATTACAAAGCATATCTGGCGTAAATTAAAGCATTTATTGTGTAACATAACAATGCTTTTACGGAACACATTCGCAAATGGAAAATGTATGGATCAATGTTTGTACTTATGACAGTACGAATATATAAGAGTAATTTTCATTTTGGCATTTATCAATCATAATTTGTTTGGAGCAGAGATAAATTATCTTAATGTTAAGACAATTATGTGGAAACTAAAAATCTTAAGCAAACAATTATTTTTTTTACTATGGGTTAATTTTTTACACGTAACAAGTTTTTACTATCTAATTAAAAGAGAATTTAAAAATATTACTGCATCTCGTGAAATTAAAGTTCATCATCATCATCATACCATATCCGCTCCCTATGTGGAGCATATGGATTCCGCAAACTGCCTCCAAGGCAAGCGATCGGCCGCCAGTTTCGCGCATCCTCCCGAGTCAGGTCCACGTCTCGCAGCTCTGACGCAAACTGCCGACGGATTGTCAACAGCGATCGTCCAGGGCGCCGAGAACCTGATGCCTTGTAAAATAGGCAAGCACGGTAAAGACTCTACGGAAGCAAACGTAGTATATGGCCTCAATGGTAAATTAAAAAGATAAAAAGTATGAATAATATCAATTAAAGATATACAATAATATTATATTAACATTAACGTTACACAATTATATGTACCTAAATGCTACTTAAATACAGAATGTATAGCTTTAATAGAAAATACAGAGAGATACATATTTAAACTTTTATCAAAGCATTTATTAGAACTTGCCGTATAGTCGAGTAAATATGAGGTTTTATATTGCATCAAAAACAATTGGTTTTTGTATAACAGTGTTGCTATTTTACTAAGCATTTTTCCTGATTTCGTATTTTTATGGGAGGTGGATCCTGAAAAATATCCAAATTTGATATTTTACGCTAAACAAAAAATAATCTTTTTGGTGATAATTAATATTTATATCCGAGGATACCTTACAATAAATTATGTTTCACCAAAAATACCTAGTTTTAGGTTTATAAGTGTATAAAACAAGACTTGAAAAATTGTACTTTGGGTGATTTTAAAATATTTAATATATATTTTACTCTATTTTCCGGGGATTATTCATTACCATAGTTAAATTAATTATCCGGTTCTCTGCTTACCCCTTCGGAGAAATGGCGTGATGGTTAGTTAGTTACTTAAATTGTTTTGAAATAAGCCATTATGTACAAAATCGCCAGTTCTCCATTTTTCGTTCTACCCAAAAAAAATATTTTATTGTTTTGTTAGATTTTACTAATTTGAAATGGGGGATAATATTGTCGAAAAATGTTTTATTGAGAATTAATATTTTTATAACATTAAATTGTTTCTTTTAATTTATTTAATGCAAACCTACTCCAGAAATTCAATGGGCAATAAGCATCTATTAGGCGAGCTTTCTGCAGCTGTACCGAACATCTACAAGCTGAGCTCGGTACGAAATAAGGGAAAAACAGAAAGCTAAGGATTGGCTGTAAGCTCCCAAGTGACAAACAGTCCGGCTCCGGTTAAATTACAACTTCCACAAGAGGCAATCCGACACAAAGCTAACAAACGATCCCTCTCCGATCTCAAACTTGCTAGGCCATACATCTGGAATGAAACTTTTAGCGAAAAACAAGGAATCATTTGAAATGTTTATAACCCAATTTGTACTTCCAATAGTAGCGAGTTCCAAGATAAATTTGAATACCACGATTTTAAAGATATTTACTTTCAACGGGAAGATGGCGAAATACCTATTTTTTACCAGATCGCATTGATACAAAGTGATAAATTATATATAAGACATATTAAAATATTTAAAAAGTGACATAATATCGCACTAGGCTATCTTTTTACTGAATGTAAATGTACTAAATGTAATAAAATGTAATACCTTTCTATTGTAATTCTCTACTTACAGTGAATTTAGTTTTGTTATATTAATCATTGGCTGCCCCCACGGACCAGTGGCTTTCACGGAGTTCTCGGATTGCATTTCCAGTTGAAATATTTATTTAATGTAATATACGTAGACAGTAGCCGAATGTTAAAAATTACTGTTTAAAATAAATATGAACGTAATATTTAGACAATGTTTAATATTCAACTACTTTCTTTTACTTGGAGTACTTTTCAATATATTTATATTTATCCATCAGAAAAAACATAATTTACATTTGAAACATCTTAAACAAAAGAATCGAAAATCTCAAGTAGGTGAATTCAAAGGTAAGAATTCTTGGTAAAATGTCTGGCAAAGGATATTTGTCTTTTGAACAAAAAGATAATTTCGTCTAATGTTTTTAATACAAAATGTTTCAAAAAAACTATCAATGGCTTATTTTCAACAAAGTCAAAATGAAAAACACACATGAATTTTAACAAAAATGTCACCTTGCCACCGAATTACAGGAAAATTAAAATAATAATAGGCTCGTAATAAAATATGTCACCCACTTGGGGTCTTCAGGTCTATATAAAAAATCAAAGGTTCAAGCATCACAACACTCTTCTAGTTACTCTCACCGTTAAATTTCTAAGTAAAGGAATAATAAATAATACCTACGTTACATTTTCTCGACTGATTATATGAATGCATATAAAAATAACTGATTGTGCTCAGTGGTATAGTTGAAAACTCACAAATTCAAATGAGCTTATCGTGGTTTTTTATTGAAGTCTATTCCTTGCTAAAAATTAGAATAAATATTTCAATCTGACAGGAGCGAATTTCTCGACACACGCGTATGTGAAGGAAAGAAGAATACATCTGGGAGTTGGGAAGACATAACGGGTAGATTCGGATTGCTTTGTCTTGTCTCACTGCAGGAATCCAAAAAACATCTCAGTTCGATCTTAAGGCTCTAAATAATTCAAAGGGCCACCAATTTCTCTGGATATTGTTTTCGTCTCTTGTTGTCACTTCAAAGATTGATGAAACAATATTGGGAACAATAAGGAGCTAGGATATTTACCAATCCATGAAAATCCTTTTGTGTCGCAAAGTGTATATTAACTTGGTAAATCCTCCAATTGTTTTGATTGTCGGGCTCTGTTTGTTTAGGGGATGAAAGGTGAGCAGTACAGAGCGGTGACTCGGCAGAGGGATGTTTTACTTAACACGTAGAGATGCTCTAGATATGTATTATTAATAATGGTATATATTAGACGATAAATATCCTGGAGGAATGGGGAAGATGTTATATCAATTCATTATGTTGAAACAACAATACTACATAGTTATTGAATTGGCAGCTTTTGAGTGTTATGTTCTAAGATTTTGATGAGCTACGTTTGTTGGTTTACGAGGTTTTGAATTCGATCAATACGTATTTATTTAATTTATTTATTTATTTAAACTTTCTTCAAATGCGTAGGCAGAAAGGATAGAACGTCACACCAATCTGTCCTGGTTCATTACTCCACATTCCTTATGCAATCACGCGAATTATTCAGAATTTTCACACGACCAAGCCTTGGTTATCCATTTTTTTTTGCTTTTTTAATACTGAGTTCATATTTTTATTCTTTGCGCAGTTTACAAATTCATTGCTGTAAAATAATAAATTACTCAATAAATATTTTTTTTGTAAAAATTTCTGTATTGTGCGATTCCATAATAACTGGGTCTTATTTATTATCATATTTTAATGTCATTATAATATGTAATTGTAATTTACTTTACTAAAAAATAAAACGTAATAATATTTTATTAAACAAAACAAAATGATGTTACCAAGAAATATTAAAGAGAAAAGGTGATGGTGTAATTCTGAAAGAAGTTCTGTAAGAATATCTTGGCACGTTCCTCCTGCATTTGTTTAAACGCTAGTGGCTCCGTGAATGTTGATTGCCAACTGACTTCTTCCAAGAGGAGAGGAATATTCTACGCCACTTGCATAGTTCCGCTAGAAGAATGATAAATTAAGAGAAATTTCTGTTTACGTGCTCGGATATTCCTAACCAGCGGTTTATTACGGAGAACCTACTAGTTTTCCACACTCTTCTGGGGAGGGAAACTTTTCACAATTTATTTTATGTTTCGTTTTCATTCTTGCGAAATAATATTTCTTTGAGTTTTACATATATTAATACTCCACAGCTGTGCTTAAAATAATAAAACATAATATTGTTAATAAGTAGTAGCGCATTTGGCTACTGTGCATGAGGTCGCGGGTTCGATTCCCGATGGGTGTCAATATGAAATAATTATTTGGATGAAATTTTGTAAACCAACTACTTTAACTAACCATCATCGCCTTCATTTCCCCAAAAGGGGTACACTGCACTTTGGATAGAACGCCACACCACTCTGTCCTGGCATACTTCTCTTGCTTCCTTAAACATTCATACATCTTCTCATGCACGTACGTCGATTATTCCGACTTCTTACATGCCTACTTTCAAGCACTTGTTTTACTTGATCATGCCATGTCTTTCTCGGCCTTCCTCGACTTCTACATCCAGGCACAGTTGCATCATATATTTTAGCCGTTCTTTCATCATCCATTTGCTCTACATGACCGAACCAACGTAAAAGACCTTTCTTAATTTTGTCGATAATGCTTATCTAAAAAAAGATTCACATAAAAATATTTCATATGTGTTACTTTGGACTGGCGTTGAAACGTTAAATTGATCATCTTGCCTTCATGTAACAAATGAAAAACATTCACTGCACTTTGTGTACCAATGTAGTGCCCTATGCACCATTAGGTGCAGAAAATGGTAGTGGTAGTAGGTAGTTAAAAATATTATTCAGATTCTTAGTAGTAAATATATTCAATTGCTACTTTTATTTTACAACGTACATTTTTACTAAATAAAGTAGATTTTTTTTTCAAATTCAGGAATATGGATATTCGAGCGTTTACAGGGCTTTGAAAAAAATTCTACCTCATCTCTGGAGGGATATAAAATAAAATATATACGTACTTCTTGGGATAAAATCCAGATTTGTGTACTAGTATTTGAACACGCCCAAAATGTTAAATAAATATAAATTAATTGCACTTTATCGATGACAAAAAAAAGTAAAATCATCGCTTTATCACTAACATTTTTAAATTTTATTTTTTAAGTTTTCACTTACCTTTGCAATTAGGCAAAACCTTAAAAATATTCAAGAAAATTCACGTAAACCGTAAATACATAAAACTCTTCTAAAATTCTTACAAGTGGTTAAGCCTTAGGGTGCATAATTCTATCATCGTAACACAATCCGTTTTATCTAGGCATGCTCATATCATACTGCTTTATACATTCGATGTCAATTTTAATGCCTACAAGTTGGCACTTCTAAATTATTTCAAGGCCGAATATATCGATTAATGTGCATACAATTTGGGGTGGTAAAGTTTAATGTTTTAACGCAATGTTTGTTTGATGCTGGATTATTTAAACATTTTTATGTATAATATACATAAGGCCTTTTCTGGATATAATTAGTTAAAGAAAAAATTATTTGCTGTAAATATTTAATATATGTAAAAGGCACTAAGTGCCGTTTATTTTAATAAAATAAATAAAATTTAAAAAAAAAAATATCATCAAATGTCAATTCTGTTTTGAAGTCGACAGATATTAAATACCCGTCAATAAGCCATGGACCGCTATACTCCTCAAGAACGCGGATTTTTTTTTTTTAAATATTTTAATAACAGGAAAAGAAATCCTGTATAGGAAGAGAATTTTTTTTTAAATTTATTATAAAAATTACAGTTGAAAAACATCTGTTGACTACTTTTGGCTTACTTGTTATAAGAAAATGAATACTCAAACATAATACTCACAATAAAGTAAATATGAAACATTGTCCTGCGAATGTTCCTTTTTGGAGCGAATGGGAAAAATATGTCTCGAAACAAGTCTAAAGTCTATCAAGTGTCTGAGAACGATATTTTGCATTGGATGGTTTGACTTCATAACCAACGTTGAAGTTCGGGAACGGACGCAGCATCCTCCAATAACTGAAGTCGTGAAGTCGCGGCGGTGGACTTGGCTTGAGCATGTACTCCGGATGTCTCGGGAGAGCCTTAACCCGAGCTGCCTCTTCTTTGCGCCTGCAGGATCCCGCCGTCCTGGCAGACCGTCGATGACCATCTCCCGGATGTACTCGGCGGAGCTGATGTCTGCGGGGCTGACGTGGGAAGAGGCGAGAGAGCTGGCTAGCGATAGGGTATTCTGGAGGGATCTAGTGATGTCCACATGCTCCACATAAGGAGCGAACGTGGTGAAAGAAAAAAAAAATTCCTCGAAAATTTGTTTTCCAGCAATGATAAAACAAACGAGAAAAATGTGCAATTTTCATCTGGAAATTTTTCTCGTATTTACGAATCAGTGAATTGACGCTGTGTGCGTTACGCCCAAATACAATAGGAGGCCGGATTGTGCTGAAATAAAGCTTTCATGCTAATTGTTATTCCGTTTGAATATTTCTTCGAAGGTTTTAATTATTTCAGTATTACTCGAGAGGCAGTTGAATCCATGTCAGTGAGTAAAATTGATGTTTTGAGCTTGCCTATTTAATTAGCGGAATGAAATAAATTATTACAAGTTATAGAAAAGCTTTATAAAAATAATCCATGCCGATAATAAATGTTATAACTGATGCTTCTTTTCTTTGAGGGAATAAAAATTTGTTATTGGAATAAAATAAGCACTACTTATTAAACGAGTTTGCTAACTAAGCTTAACACAGTGTCCATAATTTTTTTAATTTTCTTTGATATTTGTTTTCATAATCGCAAGAGGTTGTTTTATCTGTCTGTATCATTGTCTGCCTCGTAGTATAATGGTTAGGATACCATGTATGAGGTCGCGGATTCGATTCCCGATGAGAGTTTCATATGTGATACCTTGGACTGGCTTTTAGATGAAAGACTAATAATTTTACTTTCATATGATAAAAAAATAATCAATATTCGCTGCACACGGAGCGGTCGTTTCAATGCAGTGCGCTATGTACCTGAAGACTTCTTTACTGAAAAAAAAAACTCAAAAGTCTTTAAAACTGCCCAAGGAAAGTGTGGGAACTTTCATTGGTAGTGCCCTATGCTCCATTAGGTGCAGATAAGGGAAAGCAGCTGTAGTAGTTTCATATCGTATGTAAATATTAATTTTTAAAAGAAAAAAGTGTATTGTCGCTAGTAACATTACAGTGGTTAGCTAAAAATGAAAGACAAAAATGGGTTATAAGTATTTTTTAGAGAGTAAACACTTTTTGTTTTCCAAGCAATATTCCCGAAATTTCATTTCTCTCCTATTCAACATTAAGTTTGAAGTTTCCACGTTTTAAAATGTAAAGCGCCTTACAAAAGATTTGTTTTTATTCTCACGATTCTCAAAGGACGAGAAGTGGGAGGTCCTTGAAGGGTCCGGGGTACAGTGGAGGGGCTACAGGAGTATTTTGTAATTACCTTAATATTCTTTTGAAGATAATTAGCCACTCAGTTCCCGTCTGGGTAATCCTTCCAGGGTATTTCCCGCCATTCCTCAGGGGGAGGAAATTTTCCACTTGGATCCGCTGAATCAAGTCTAATAATTATGCCATCATCGAGAAATCTTAATTTGATTTTGAAACAAAAATCATTAAACTCTTGACTAGTGGTACCCTGATAACCTGACATAGTCGGTACAAATATAATCGAATTTACTATTTTAAATTTAATGGCTACGGTCTAGTTTTTAAATTAATTATAATAATAATAATATGGTCTTTCCCTGGTGAGACTCTCCGGTAACTTTCATCCGAGCGAGAATTGGAAATAAGGAAGAAGGACTCACCAAAGCTGGGATTCAGCAGAAGCAAGAAAAGCGACGAAGGATCACCAAGGAAGAACGAAGTTTCCCAGGAATACTGTGGAAATCAAAATGAAGTGGACATTCACGAGGATCACCAACGCCCGAATTTTAACTACGATCCGGAGGGTCAAGGGTTTGGGACGGAATGCTGAGAATTGGCTAGGAGGAATTTCGGAGGCAAAATAAATATATGAATAGGTCTTGAAAAGCTAAGGAATTTGGCGCGGGTTGATTTTTAGTGCCGAATCCACGGAGCGAATCTGTTTAACTGGCGTTGCCTACAACGGAAGCGGGTAACAACGAGAATCGGATGAAGGTAGGACATGAATTTTGGAAAAAGGAATCAAACCTACCAATCCTCAGAGAGTATCATCGCCATGGCCAAACCTGGCCAATAATAATCGTAGTAATTTTTTATTAAAAATTTCGAACCTTAAGGTGGTTAGTCAAAGCCTCTAAGGTTTACTTACAATTATAAAAATATACAAAACGAAAATTTTTAACAAAATATTAATGATTTAAAGTAAATATAATCAAAATTAAAAATGTTCGAAATTTTTTTATGACGGTTTTAACATTTAAAGTCACAATTTTATGTAAAATGCGCCAAGTGTTATAAGACTAGCGCACTGCAAAGAGAATAATAGAATCCCTTGTTTCAAATACAATAACATATATCCTACTTTCTGGCACGGTTATTTGCGACTTTTGAAAGCAGCACCAAAAAAACAATATTTGAGGATGCCATAAAAATGCAAATATTTTCACTTAAATCGATTTTTCTATTGAAGCTATCTGCAAAAACTGATTAATAAAATATTTTCCTTTTTATCATTTTTCCTAAATATTTAAGTAAAATGTGATTTTTCACATGAATATTTCATGTATGATCTGCGTAAGCTTAAGACTGATCATCTTACCTTCATTTGAAAATGATAAAATACACTGCCCTGATGAAACAAATAACTATGCAGGCCCTATGCACTAGAGAATGAATGAATGAAAAAATAATATTGTATGAGAGTTGTTTTACCTTTTGTATGCTACAGAAAAACACAAAATGAAAGCTCTTTAACTTACAAAGCTACCCATGTTTTATATTAAGGCTCCTAAACAGTTAAAGGGGTGTGTAATTAGCAACAGGAAATTAAGGTTTTATCATACTTTCAGCTGTCCAATGGAGGCTGAACTTCAACACAGATAAGCAATCAATTAGAACTGGTAATTTCTAAGCTTTCATTTTTAATTAACAATCTGCTGGCTTTTTATATTGGACAAAAAAAATAATAATTTAGACAAAAAATTACTCAGAATTTTTTTTCGGAATACCATACGTTTCAAACAATAATCCTAAATAATGCTTAAAAAAATCTTACGTAATTTTATTGTTTAACTGAAAATTCCTTACTGTCTATACAACTTAAGTGAGATGAGTAATAGGTACTTGTACATTTAAATTTTGACAATTTTATGACAAATATTATTTCTTTTTTAATATTAAATAAATGAACACAGTACTTTTCCTGATAGAAAAAAAATATCACCACATTTAACACATCCACAATGTTTTCGATCACAAAGCATTGTTAATTTCATTTGATTTTATCCATCAATCCGTATACCATAATATCCGATCCCTATGAAGAGCATTTTAAACAATCGTAATCTAAATTAAAAAGCCAACAGACTGTTAATTAAAAATGAAAAGTTTAGAAATTACCAGTTCTAATTGATTGCTTATCTGTGTTGAAGTTCAGAAATAATTAAAAATAATTATATTAAAAACTCATTCATTTATCGCAAATAAACTTAAACATATAAAAAGAAACTGTTTGAAGTTGTAAAGGGATATAACATGTATTTATTTATTGAAAAATAATAATAATGTTAAATATTAATTGTATCTTTCCAATCCTTCTCCCCTTTCCCTAACCTAACCTAACCTTACCTTCCCTGCAGCGCATCTCTTTTTTTCTCTAATATGTTTTTATTTTATAATTTTAAAGTTTTCTTATTTATAATTTTTAATTTTCTAAAAGTTGTATTACTAAGCATTCGTTTCAAATTTATGAAAAGCTGTAATTGGATTTATATACATACATATGCAATTATCTTACTTACTTAAAGTACTTATAAGTACTTAAATAATTGAATTATTTCGAGATCACACTACAACAATTAATATTTTATTAAAAAATTTGTATTTTTATTTATATGCCTTATATCAAATTTATAAATAACAGTAAGATGACAACCAAGAAAATGATTTTTTAAAATCGTTTAGCTTGTTTAAAAGAAAGAATATATTTCACTAAGTACAGTTTTGCGTGCAGACAAACTATTCAGATCTAACCATCATTCTTCCTTGCGCATACCTACGGTGATTGAATGCTTGTAAGACCGAGTTTTATTCAATTTTCCATAATAAAATAATAATGCCTTGAAGAGAAAATTGCTCCGAATCCAGATTGAAATTCCATTCAAACATAAACGGCAAAAAAATTTAGACAGAATGAAAAAGTGAAAAAACCAATTGTGTTTAAATATCACTGGTAAACACAATAAAAATTTTCAGGTAGGTAATTCTAAAAGCATTATTTTGGAATAAATTGAAAAAAAAACGCTTATATATCAACATAAAATTTGAACGTTTAAAACGTATTGTGACCTTATTATGTAAGTTAAAATAAATAAAATATTCTTAAACATGACATCAAATAAACCTGAGATACATTTTTTTTCGTTTTATTTATTATGGAAATAAACACATAAACCCTTTTGATATTACGATATAAAGTGAACAAAGTTTTATGCAGTCCCTTTAGTTACTTATGCAGTCCAATAAGACAATACGAAAAATAAAACAAGGTGGCGAATGAATATTTAAAACAACCCAAGAATGTGTACATAAATGAACTTTAAAATAAACTGCTTGCAAAAGCACTGTTTGATGAAAATGATGGCTAGTTTGATGGTGCACTATTACCCGAAATGCTTTGCAACCCTTTGTTATGCAAATCCCTGGTACTTGGTACCAGGCCATACATTCTCCCGACCAGACGATGAAGGAAGGAGCTATATTTTCCAAATTGTAAACCGCCCTCTCTCACTTAAAGTGGTTGGCTCATTAAATGAAATATATGAAAGTCACGGTGTTGCTGAGCAAATAGTACTGGGTGGAAACTTTTAACACCTTAGTATTCTAGAACGGGCATTCACCATGCGGCGCTTGCCAACGAGATAAGTCGGTTTATTCTTAAATGCACTAAACTACATAACTAAAAAAATTATAATTTCTTTTCTAATGATAAATTAGAACAATTCTATTTATACATGGAGAAATAAAACTCGTAGTACAATCTGAAAACAGGTGAATCTACATCATGTTTGGAGTCCAATGTGACATATGACTTTTAAAAACCAACCCTTATGTATGGTAGTGAAGCGTGGTGTTGGAAAAAGAAGGATGAAATTAGATTGAATGCAGTTAAAATGCAATCTCTCAGGCGAATGTGTGGTAAGACTATGTATGATAGGTGTACAAATGTCGAGATTAGAGCAGAGTGCAAGGCTGAGATAAGCATTATCGACAAAATTAAGAAAGGTCTTTTACGATGGTTCGGTCATGTAGAGCGAATGGGTGATGAAAGAACGGCTAAAAAAATAAATGATGCGACTGTGCCTGGATGTAGAAATCGAGGAAGGCCGAGAAAGACACATGGCATGATCAAATTAAAACAAGTGCTTGAAAGTGGCATGTAAGAAGTCGGAATAATCGACGTGCGTGCATGATAAGATGTATGAATGTGGAGGAAGCAAGAGAAGTGTGTCAGGACAGAGTGGTGTGGCGTTCTATCCTTTCTGCCTACCCCTTCGAAGAAATGGCGTGATGGTTAGTTAGTTAGTTAGTTAAAAAAAAAATATCTCATAAATGCTTTCTAGTACCTTAGATTAAGTGAAATTGCACAAATTCTTCTTAAAATGCAGGTTTTTATTTTTTCTTCTTTATGTTTAGTGTTAATTTGACTTAATAAATAATTTGCAAAAAATTATCGAAAAAAAAAATTCTTACTCAATTTTATCAAAAGTTATGGGTCAATTTTTTGTAAATTCAAAATTGAATCTTAATATGATGTGGATTCACTGGTTTATCGCTTGTACATCGAGTCTTGTTACACGATATATATAATTATTACCAAGCAATTACCAATAAAAAAGTAGAGATTATAACACAGTATTTTTTAAATATGATAATTCTTTATTCGGCTTCCAGTTTCCGTGCGTCTTTTCAACTCAAAGTCATGTCTTTAGTTTTGTAAGAGCCAAAAATCCTGTAAACACCTATTTATCCGTATTTTCTTCCAGAAATTTGTTGCCTATGTTAGCATATTAATAACAGTAAAAATCGGATACGTACAAGAAAAATGCGATATTCAATTTACCTCGTAACTATAGAATATTTGTCTATTTAAATAAGATACGTTATTTGGACATGTTGCATAGTCCCCTAGCGCACATTATTCTGCAGCGTAACTGGGTTATGGGGAAGGTAGTAAGTAGGAACGGAAATTACGTACTGTATGTAAGCCGAGTAGGTTTCGGTAGGGATGTTATGATGTCCCGTAAACGTGAACGTAACTGAAACCATCGGATATCCGAAATTATTAGATAAAAACATCCCTAGTTTGTGATAAAGTGCAGTATTTCTGTGCAAACCGGTATTTAATTTAGTAAATACACAGGTGCATAGATTTTCATGGTCGTTTTTTCAAGTTTTTCGTGTGAACCTGCTATTGGTTTTTTTTTCCTGATGTTACAACTCCCGTTAAACAATTTTTCATAAATTAGAAATACTATTACTTTCCCTTATCCACCTCCAATGGTGCAAAGGGCACTGCACCAAGTGAAGTGAATATTGATCTTTTTTTTACATGAAGAGCATTATATATATACCTATGTATGGTTAATTTTTTGTTTTGTAAAACATTTTTGCATTTAGCAATGACGATGACGATTATATTAATTTTGATAATTGTATTTTCTACTCACAAAGCGAGTTTCATTCGCTTTAAATTTCCCGAGGCGTTAAATTCAGTATTTTAAGTGCCCTTGAGGAACATTAATACGAAAACGGCGTTATATAAATTATCCATAATAATATTAATTTATAATACAAAATTATTAATTTGCACATATTTCAATGTGTACATTTGTACATACGACCCTCCTACTACAAAACCAACTTGTTTAATTGAAATTTCTTTATCTTTTAATGAGTTACAAATATACACTTACACATTTAAAAAATTGGTCATATACTTAAATATTAATTTGCATAAGACACATGTAAATAAATATATATAAAACCAACAAATATATCTATTATATCTGTTATCATACTTAGATCCAAAATATTACTAAATTGGTACATGGTATCTCTAACAACACTATGTAGTACTAGCCCCGTATTGTCGTTTTGTGTACGATATAGAGTACGACCAGCTCCCCCGAAGGCTTCACAGGATTATATGCGACTGCATGTCCGGCGGATGTTAATTACCGGAAGAAAGGGGGCGTGGCCCTCCCACTGTGGGGAGGGATAAAGCCACCACTCACTGATTTTATTACCATAGGAACACTTTTAGTACGAGCAACTAATTTTCTAATGGAACCCCATAGTATGATACTTCCGAGAAACATGTGGAAAATAATATTTTCTGGTAAAAAACCACACGCTCTGTACATTATATACAGTAAAATAAAATTTAAAAAATCAAAAATTATTAAACATATATTTACAACATTGATTGGGGTCAAAATATTAAATTAATTCAAAGCAACTGTTGTAACGGGTGTTGATCAAATTGGAACAATCAATTAAAAAGAAATTAATTAAACTGGCGGCTGATCACTGGCTTGGGTTCGTGGAAACCCTATGCTACCCATAGGGAGTGGATATCAATAGTAATGATGATATCTATCGTCATAAATTTGTTATACTTAAATTTTTCATCGAGTATTAACAGTTTCCAGTGATAATAGTGCACTTTTATAAAATGAATGCACCTTCATACATTTTAATAACCTATTACGATAAAAGCTAGTTTTAGCACTTTAACATCGGCATTAAAAATATGTATTACGA
>JAGVSP010001842.1:0-38506 GCA_022494985.1 Micrasema minimum
AAATTTAAGAGCTAAATGCAAAGCATCTAATAAAAATTGTACGATGATTACAAAATAACATGGAATCATCACTACTTGATAACTTGAATGTAAATTATTTTTTCAAACACATATCCGATATTCACAATGATCAGTCTGATATCCCTATTGTAACGTATTATAAAATTACCTTTATTACATTATGTATTTTATACCTTAGAGTAATGACGCGCAGGCTATAGAGAGGCCCTTTCGCCGTTTCCCATAGAGCGGAAGCGTTGCAAATTTTTGGTTAGCGACAACTTCACTCTGCTGGCGGACATTATTATTTGTTTGACAACAGACGCGTAACGGTCACTTTCGTCGCTTTGCTAGTAAATAACGTGGATACTTCCTGATTTTAATCATCAAAAACGGCAATGGTGAATTGTAGTATGCTTGGTTGTAGCAGTAAGAGTGTCAAAGGTGTTAAAGGAGTCACATTTCACAGGTAATTGATTTCGATAAATAATTATTTTGATTTACATTGATTTTGGCATATATTGTCCTAACATGGGTATTATTTGTATAAAAAACTTTCCTTTTATCAACATATTTACATTATTTACCAGTTTTTCTTAATTTAGGTGATCAATTTGTAAATTAAAGTATGTTTACTGTTGATAGTGACAGTTGATTACTGTCGATATGCCAAGGCCGCATTAGGCATTTGTAAAACATTGGCATTTGTTTTGCTGCAAACTATAGACAACTTCGTGTTTGACAATCATATAATGGTTTTTGACCGTTAGGGCCCCTCTATAGCCTGCGCGTCATTACTCTAAGATTTATACTAACATTTGTTCTGTAAAAGCCTCAAGGGCGTGAATAAATAAATAAATAAATACATATTTTATTACAATTTGACAACTCGACAGAGACGAGAAGTTTGGAAGGGATTATGGATAATGAGGCGTTATATTATATATTATATACATATTTAATTAATTGGATTTTCGATCATTGACTGTTGATTGCTAATTGATTATTTATATATTGTGTTGGGATCAGGCGGGATAGAACTGGTGTGGACCAAAGGGTCATCTTCATAAAGCAATTGATCAATATTCACCACACTGAGTGTACCAATGTAGTGCCCTATGTACCATTGGTTACGGATAAAGAAAAGTAAATAATAAAACTAGTTATAAATATGACATGAAGAATTTTGAATTATTTCCCCAAAAACAACAATATATAATATTTTTATATTTTGATGTTACGACAAACGTTGTTTAAAAACATTTACATATTTCTTACTCAATTCTTACGGAAGTTAAGGGTAGTTTGCACCTGGACGGAAGTGCGTCAACAATAGCATCAGGTAGGTACCTTTACATTATTATCAGGAACTAAGACGTGCCAGCTGTCATTTGGAATAAAAAAAAACAGTTCTTTTTTTATGTGGGAGAACTCTCACAGAAGCAAGGTGGATGAAATATAATATCAAAGCTATTGTTAGATGCATCGGGGTGCAAGGAATAAAAACATGTCTGGAAATATTTGGACAAATAACGAACGCTTCTTTTTGAATAAATATGTATATTCGTGGTCTTGAAAATATTTGCGAATTGATAAAATAGAATCCTTGACACCATTACTATTTAATAATTATCTTTTCAAATACAGTTGCGTAGAGACTTTTTAAAATTCATTTTCAAGTATAAATATTTGGTAGGTAAGTCTACATTAAAGAATACTTAAAGATGTATTTAATTTTAATAATTTTAACCTTAGTTTATCACGTCATTTACATTATTTTTATTACGAACAAAAATAAGCTTGAAAAAAAAAGGATTGCCTACTACAAAAAAGTTAGTTTATTAAAAAATATCAACGAGTAGACAGGGACGAAACCTGACAAGTTTGAATAAAAAAATAATTATTATATTATCTGATATTATTGATATCCCAACAGAGACAGAGGAACTCTGGAAACGAATGGGGTTATCTAGGCGTTTACAGGGCTTATGACTGTCATTGGCTGGGTTAAGTGGCCACTTGACGTACTACAACATTCCCCATTCCGCCCCATCATCTGATAACCATATGTGACAACTTTTTGGAACTACTATATATATTGAAATCGTTGTCGTCATTCCGTTTTACAGAATTGATTCTATGCTGGTGTCATCTGTTGAGAAGATTGCAAAGCATTTTATTTGGCAATCATCTTTTTATTAGGAATGGGGAATGTTGTAGTACGTCAAGTGGCCACTTAACCCAGCCAATGCCAGGTCATAAGCCCTGTAAACGCCTAGATAACCCACATTCACTTCCAGAGTTCCTTTGTCTCTGTTGGGATATCAATAATATCTGATATCAGCCCAGCATGGGTATAATCCAGTAATTTGTCTACAAGTATTTGTATTCATTTAAAAAAAATGTTGTTTATTATAGGTATTATCTGCTTATTAATTTGGAATATAGTTAACAGTGTTTTAATAAACATGATTTAAGTGTTCGATGATCATTTTAAATCAACTCCCAATAAAGAGTTTAAAAACTTAAGCGTGAAAATTCCTAGCTTCTCATTGGAAAATATATGTATATATAGAAAGAGTAAACGAGATGTCATAGCTTAGCATAAGGACAAAAACATAATATTAATAAAATAAGCATATTTGTACGATGACCCACTTGACAAAACTATGACACACCTGTAAGGAACAAATATACCTAGTATACTTTCATCTTACATCACCTACTTTCTCCACACACATTACTTATGCAAACGTATCGCTTATTGTTACAAATTCTGGATGAATCAATATAATATACTGCGTGGTTCGAAACAAGCGGGTAAAATATTACGGATATTATTAAGGTACCTATCAATACTACAACTGAGAGATACATATCCGAAAAAATCATCATCAGCGTGCAGTGTTGACAATCTGATTTTTTATTTCAGTTTTTAATGTTTTGCGTCAGAACTACAGGACGTAGACCTGACTTCGGAGGATGACATTGTATTGATGGATCGTTGTTATAGGAACTGGCGACCGATCGCTTGGTTTGGAGACTACTTGTGGAATCCATATGCTCCACCGGGAGCGGATATGGAATGATGAAATTTTGTGAACTCTCTCATACAGCGGCCTTAATTTAGAAAAGGCAGAATAACGTTGGCGAGCAAGCTAATACAGTATAGTAAAATTTATTGTAATGCGCACTTGGGGTGATTTTTTTTAAAAACGGAGCAGTATAAATTAACCAATTTTTATTGTTATATTATCTACGTTTCTGAGCTGATGAGAGAACGAATAGATTAAAGCTTCGATGATCTTGGTGTATTGACACAACAGTGCCAGCGTTAGCGGGTGATTGCATCATAGATTTAGCAAGGCTTAGTTAGCATCACGCTCCAGAGGCGTGCGTATATTTACCACTAACGAAAAATGAGTTTATGTCGTAACTACGGGACGCAGACCTGACTTGAGAGGATGCGCGGGATCTGGCCGATCACTTGACTGGGACGCAGGTTTTAGAATCCATATGCTCCACAGGGAGTGGGTGTGAATGAAATAATGACGATGACGAGATATTACGTAATATATGACCAAGATTTACTACATTTGGTGTACTAATGCAGTGCCTTATGCGCCATTAGGTGTGGATAAAAAAAAAGTTATGGTAGGTTTTAAGAAACTGCGACTTAGGTACATAGGTGCTTAATTTGTTATTTATATTTATTAGTTTAAGCCAAAAACCAGTAACCATTTAATTTGCTTTTATTAATAAAAAGACATCTAATAAATTTTATTAAATTCGGGCTATTAATTTTTTTTTCATTTTTAATGTAATTTCTATTTGTTCTTGTCCTTTGTTTTGTTACATTTTTACCCATGAAAAAAAAAATACAAGTATTGTTAATAAAACACCACAGCACGGGTTTTCCAGTGAGGTAATTATTCATGTACATAGTTAAAAAACCATCGGTCATTATTACAAGAAATAAACAAATACATTTGATGCACGCCCCTGTCACGCGTTGGACCTGTTCTGAGGTCTCAACTTACCTAACAGAACCTCTTGCCAATGGAAAAGTTGATTAATCTAAGAGGTCACCATTATATTAACGATTAACAAGAATACTGCAAACTTCAGCTGTGTTAATATACCTTCTGGGAATTTTACAATGAGAAGAGAATTCTCATATTTTTTACAATAAACTTTTTGCACTGAGAGATTATAAATACTCTGCGCAAAAAACGCATGTTGTAACGATTTGTTGTAATAACGCGAAAATAGGACACATGGAGCGAAATTGCGAAATAGATGAATAATTAAAACACACGAATAGTAATATTATCAAAATTTTATTTGGAATCTCCCATAGTTTTTTAAAAATACTGTTGAAAAAACGATTGATTGCTAATGATAGCTATCAGCCCAGAAACTTCTATTACCTACTATATTTACCCTATCCGCAGCTAATAGTCATTTTTCATTCAAGTAGCAAATTATCAAGATTCACTGCACTTGTTGTAACAATGGAGTACCCTATGCACCTTGTGATCTGAAACGTCCGCATAATTTATCAAAATGAGTAGTGGGTGGGACAATGAAGGTACTAAAGTAAGACCTATACCTTTATAATTTAAAAAAAGTAAGTACTGAGACTACAAAAAAAATTGATTTGCCCTCTATGTATAGCACGGAGCTAAGTGAGGTGCGAATATAAAATAAAATAAAAAAAGAATCTTAAAAATTAAAACTATTTGCCTAATTTCCTTCAACTTTCATCATCATCGTCATACAATATAATCCCTATGTGGAGCATATGTCCCCAACAATTTTACTTGCACTTTAATATTACTACTTGTCCCTATTTTGATAAATATTAAAGAAAAATGAGGCTTTACCGCATTTTTTTTCTAAGAATTCGTACGATTTTAAAAAAATCGGTCAGCATTTTCCCTTTTAATATAGCTTATAAAATATGTGATAATAATTTCGAAGCTTTGTGGCAATTAATAAATTTAGAATATCATTAAATATCAATATCAAGGCTGAGATAGGCATTATCGAAGGGCTTTACGATGGTTTGGTCATGTGGAGCGAATGAGTGATGAAAGAACGGCTAAAAGAAGTTTAAATGCAAGTGTGCCTGGATGTAAAAGCCGCGGAAGGCCGAGAAAGACATGGCATGACCAAGTACTTGAAAGTGGACATGTGAAAAGTCGGAATAATCGGCGGATGTTCATGAGAAGATGTATGAATGTAGAGGAAGCAAAGGAAGTCTCTCAGGACAGAGTGGTATGGCGTTCTATCCTCTCTGCCTACCCCTACGGGGAAATGGCGTGATTGTTAGTTAGTTTAGTAGTTAGAATATCATCTTAGGAACGCTAGAACATAACAAAATTATTTCATCTACACAGTGCTTAAATATCAACAATGTGACGCTTGTATATAAAATGATATTTTTTACAAACTGTCTATCTACATTCAAAATAAATACTATTACTAATTTTTTTTTGGAATTTTGTAAGTTTAACTAATGCGCACTTTATGCGGGACCTAAAACTGTGCAGTTTCTTGTTCATAAAACTGGTAAGCTAGCAAAGACATAACTTTTGAAGTTCCGGACATGCGATATTGCAAATTTCATTCATTACTTTTGCTTTGACGCCATACAAATTCTGTCGTAAAGTACAGAATGAAGTTGGCGATATTGCATCCTGCAAGTTGAAACGGCTACGGCTATCCGTGCTACGGCCCTTGTACAGTCTGTCAAAAGACACGGTAATATGTATATTTTTTAAGTACGATCGTAAGTTACTATCGTATGTTTGCTCACAGAAAATTGTTAATGTTTTTAATAATGTAAATATGTTATTTGTTTTTTACGTTTATAAAAGCATTCGATATATGAATATCTACTTAAACGTAAACATAACTGTCAGTTAAACCAAACGTCACGGAGACTATTCAATATTCCATACAGTTTTCGCTTTATACGGGACACTTTACAAACTTCACAAGAAAGTGTATAGTTTTCTGTCCCATATAAATTGCGCTTTATATCTAATAAGCAATGTAATTGAGTACGTTCTCTCGCATTCATGATACACGCTATGATATTTCAAGGTTCTTAAGATATATTATATATGGATACATTCTTAATAATAGTCTTTCACTTTACATACGACCGATATTTGGAACAAACCTGAACATAAGCATGAAGTTAAATAATAAAATGTATTTGATTGATTGAAACGAAACCATAATTTGGGTTGAAGTTTCGAATGAAACTTATAACCAATTTTATATTGCTTAATTTTAGTATAAAAGAGCATAAAAGTTAATGTTTATCAATAATTTTTTAAAGTAAAAACATATTTTTCGCCTTGTGGTGAAGCTGTTAGTTTGTTAGGCAAAGTTTCCCGGATTCAATTCCTGATGGTGCCAATATAAAATTTTTGGTCTCTTATAATATTCTATATATTTCATACCTTATACCCCGGATAAGAACTAAAGCGAAAGACTAATCGCCTTGTCTTCATGAAAAAAATGATCTAGATATGCAGTTGGTGAACCAAAACAGTGCCCCAGGCATTATTACTTTCCCAGTTTCTTAATAATTATTAATTTTAATTAATTTTTTATTCGGCATTTAGTGGTGTCCTAAATTCGTTATATATATTTTTTAAACTCTTATGTAGGGACATCGCTTGCTTAAATAGTAATGAATAATAATAATATTAATCCTTTTATTTGGTTCATCTTTGATACAGTAAATAAAATAAAATAAAATTAAAATATAAATAAAACAAAATGAAATAAAATAGAAACCCATAAAATAAAATAAAATGGAACAAAAAAAATAAATAAAATAAAATAAACAAAAATAAAAAGATAAATTTTGTGGTCAAAATTTCGCAAATTTAAAGTTCTCTGACCGATGTTCAGGACTTGCCGTCGTTCGAATACAGCGCGGCTTGGACCATCCCACTCCTGCAAAATATTGGTTCCGACTCCTGAAGTTGGCCATCAATTTAGAGTGCGTTAATTCCGATATCTGGCTTAGAAGGATTTTATTCCTGAGATAGCAAACATTACGGAAGCACTGCAGCTATGGGTAAGCGGTTCAGTATTCTAAAGGCATTATTATACTGCACTCTTATTGTATTCCAGCTTTGCTGATTGCTTGAACACCATAATTCACAAGTGTACATACAAGCGTGCCAATACCTGAATACCGCCAGCTTCACCTGGATGGTGAGCACATAGAGAATTTTCTTGCAATCACGGCGTTAATGATTACGAGTATGGGTTTATTAACCTGAGTTTGGTTGGATTGAGTGGCGTTATATTGAAATAATCATTATTATCGCGTATTAGCACGAATATTTATTAACTTAATTGAAACTGATTGGTTAACCCATATCACGATATTTCCACTAAGGGCAGTTTCTCAGGCAGAATCGATAGAATAGACACTAACATTCCGTCCTGGCGCATTTCCTTTTTTCGGCCTTTCTGACTATTTAGCAAATGCAATTTGCTCGTGCAGCTGTCAAAATTTCGACTTGCATTCGTTTAGTCTCTGGAAGTTATAAATGGTAAAAGCGGGCTAAGCTGTGATTGGTTGATACGCGATTGGGTTACGAAATCAATATGTATTGTCGTTAATTCCGATATCTTTTTACAATCTATTTTAACAAACTAATATGTTACATTAACTTTAACTATGGGATGGTGTTCCGTAGATAAAAAACAGTATTTAATTACTATAAAAGGAGTTTCATACAGATTGCTATAAAGAGGCTAGTTGTCAATACAAGATCGCCATTACCTGACATACCGCTTTTTTCACCGGATGCTAAGAGCAATCCTGGAGTAAAATGCCGTACGGCGTTATACGGGACGAGTATGTGTTTCATTCATGTCGGATCCCTTATCGGGAGGCGTATTAAACCCAACCCAAGAAACCTACTGTATAAATTAGTCATTGACTAACTAACTTTCACGACATTTCCATATCTATGGATTTAGCAGAGAGGAGAAAGTCACAACATTCCGTCCTGCAAGTTGTTAAGTTACACCCTCGACTATTCTGCTACTAATACTTCACCTTGATGCTACCAATGGTGCATAGGGCACTGCATTGGTACACCAAGTGCAGTGTTTCTTGATCACTCTGTTACATGAAGGTAGGATGATTAGTCTTACGCTTCAGTAAACTAGGTACTCTTGCATCAGAAATCCTTTTAGACTTGTTTTCATCATCCGTTCACTTCACATGACCACAATAATTTATGTATTCCAAATGAGATAAAACGAATAATAGTTTTTTCAATAATAAAGATTCTGTGCGGCATTTTGTTGGTTTTATTTTTCATTTAAATTTTAATAAAGTGAAACTCCCATCAATCAATTTATCAATAATTAAGAGATGTCACGTTTGTTGTAACTTTTTAAAATTTAATAAGCAAGATCATCTGTCTTCATTGATTTTATCAATCAACTTTTTAACTTTTCGCGTTGGTGCATAAATTAATAATCTCGTTATGATTTATTATAGTAAAATATATAACTACACAATCTAAAAAGCAATGTTAACTTATTTTTTCAGAAACTTCCGGAATTTCGCGATCTGATCGTGGAACACGGTGTATTATTACGTTCACGTTTAAAAGGGAAAAGACATAAAAATATGTAAATACTTTTATCTAGAAAGTTTTGAATGACTACATATAAACGTATAAAATAAAATAAGACAAAGCCAATGAATATACTAGTTTTTTACAGGCAGAGAAATTTCAGTAATTCAGTATCCGTGTTTTATCAGAACTACGTAACGAAGTAATATGAAGTTTAAAATTGTACTGAATAATGTAAATCTGAATTGGCAATGCACTTCCTGTCTAGTTTGACGCTTCCGGGTCATTATTACTTATAAGAATTATTTGTAGTTACGGCGCGGCGTGCTGAGGAACAACTGTTTACAAATATAGCTTATCGCCTAACGGACTAAGTTACTTAGATCTTAGATATAAATGTTATACATGTACTAAACGTAATCAAACCGGGATTCGTGTTTTAAAACCAATATTAATTACCTTATAAAGTATAGAAGTTATAGAAAAAGTATTTTTATTTTTAAATAATTAAATAATTAAAGGCGGCCTCCGTAGCGTAATGGCTAAGACGCTGGACTCACGATACGGAGGTTCCGGGTTCGATTCCCGGTGAGAATTTAAAAAATCAAAAGTGATTTTTCTCAAGCCTGGGGTGTTGTGACGTTGTTCCCCTCTGTAATTGGCCTGTTGAGGTGGTTAAAAAAAAAAAAAAAAAAAAAAGTCCAACTCGTGTTAGGCTGCCATGAATGAGGTCCCGGGATCGATTCCTGTTGTTCGATCACAGATCACTATCGACGCGGTAATAAGCGACGTGATAACGATTTCTTACCATGGATGTTTAATGTTTTCGCGATCACAATGGAACACGCGTTAAAAGTTATTGATCGGGATTATTAAACGAGCGCATCAAGTCGCGAGCCCTTTCCCGAGATATAAATTCTTCTCACATATCTTCATTCAATCTTTCTCGAGTGCCGTATTGCATTTAGCCGGCGTTCGGCAAGCCAAATATTGAGAAAAGCAGTCGACATAATAAACAATCCGACACGCGCGTTGATTTGACGTTTGACGTTTGGCCGCGATATCGCGTGCCGAGCTCGGCTCGGCGAACGTGGTATGAACATATGTTCATTGTGATCGGTCAAATCGTTAGCGTTAGCACGTGGTTAGCACGTTTTTAACTACGTCGATAGTTATCTGTGATTGAGCTCCTGATGGGGGAATTTAATGTCTGATCATCTTGCCTTCATGTAACAACTGATCAAGATTCACTGTACTTGGTGTATCAATGCCCTATGCACCATTGGGTGCGGATAAGGGAGAGTAGTTGTAGTAGTAATGAAATGAAGATGATTCACGATAACTGATATTTGCCGTATGCAAAAATTTTCAAGACATGCTCCATTTAGTATTTATTACACATATATGTAAAAGGCAACGATAGAAATTTTGATATTATACAATATAAATATTTTATTGAACACTTAAAGTGCTGAAAATTCGGTTTTCTGAAGTTGAGAGGAAGTATGTTGTTTACTAAAACTAAACAAAAATAATTGTACACTTCATGGCCATGCAATCAGTTTAAAAACATATGAACATTTTGATGGCTAATCACTAATCAATTTATAGAGTTTTAATATTTTTACCATGTTCCCATACCATCAATAGTATAATTTCAATTAACTTTAAATAAAATTTCAAGCAACATAATTAAATAATTTTAATTAACTAGTAATAGCTAAATAAAAATACTTGGTACACTTCCACGTGTCAACAAAAAATATAAATCAAATTCAGCAGATATATATTTTTAATGATCTAGGTTTTTTTAAAACACGTTTATAACATTATTTTGCCCGAGTAAATAGTTCTTCAAAACTACAATAACTCACACGATACGACCCGTAAAATATTTTTCACGATTAATGAACTAAAATCGACAATTGACACATTTCATATGAAAGTCAGCACATTCCTAGATACAAACGTCACCCTATTATTATATTACATTGGTAGAACTATAATAGTATAACACAGTGTACATTTTATTTGGTCATAGCATAGTAGCAAAATTAAAGATAATTGTGTTATATTTATCGTAACAATAATAATAATAAAAGTACTAGCTCAACACGTCTTGCAGTTACCAAGCACACGGACGGCTCGAAGAAAGGCAAGCCTCCTAGAGTTTCTTCTAACCACCAACCCAGGACACAGATCATCGTAATATCAACATTTATGTATCGCAGCTGTGACGTGTAGTATCTTTGAAAATGTATCGTTTCTATGCGTCTGTATGTAGATATTTTGGTGATATGTGCCCAGGTCAGTGGGCCCAATAACAGAAGGGAGCAATCTCACATACACTCGGGCTTGAGAAAAATAATTATTTATTTGAGCCTTCGAACATAAATTTCAGAGAAGTGACATTCCATACTTCAAAAATACTACCGTGTCTGAGGTGTCTAGTTACCCACTACGTCACTCACTACGTCATCAATAGGCATCTGTGTCATCAATAGTCATCTACGTCACACGCCTCGTGTATTAGACTAAGAATTTGAATTTGATAAAAGTGGTGTTATAAATAGTTATAAAAGTAGTGGTCCGCCTCGTAGAATAGTGGTAGCGCATTTGGCTACCGTGCCTGAGGTCGCGGGTTCGTTTCCCGTAAGGGGTCAACGTGAAATATTTATTTACATGAGATTTTCATATTAATATTTCATGTGTGATACCTTGGACTGGTACTGAAGCGTAAGACTGATCATCTTGCCTTCATGTAATAAAATGATCAAGATACACTGCACTTGGTGTACCAATGCAGTGCCCTATGCAACATTGGGTGCGGATAAGGGAAAAAGTAGTAGTAGTAGTAGGTGTTATAACATTTAGGAAGCGTGTATTTAAAAAAAATTGCTTGGAAACGCCCTTTCTAGTGAATTCTTGTTCGAAGATTTGAGCGATTTGAGATTAGAGTTGAGCCGATTTGAAGAAATATGATTGTTTTTTTAAATAAAATAAAAATCACTTTGTTTTTTTAGTTACTTTTTAATTAAGTTATTACTAACTAGTTTCGGTACCACCGTACCATCATCAGAGCTAATACAAAACTAACATTAAATGAAATTAACATCAAGTGAATCAAAAATTATATGGCAGCATGGGTATAATCCAGTATATTTATTTGTATTCATTCAAAATGTTGTTGTTAAAAATATTTACTGGTAAAAATAAAGCAAATAAAAATTGGAGAGACATCTTCAGGCGTCTTCTAGTTAAGTTCGGATGAACCTTACCTACACCAATAAAGTTAGATTGCCCCAAAAAAATGCTTAACTATATTCTCAACAGATGTCACTATAGGGAAAAAATATTTAAAATATTTAAAATCTGTCGACAACACAACTCGCATGTGGATTCTTCTGTAACAAACTCAACATATATACAAGTTTCAAAAATTTGTTGGGGAATGTTCTAATACATCAAATGGCCACTTAACCCAGCCAACGACAGGTCATAAGCCCTGTAAACGCCTAGATAACCCACATTCGTTTCCAGAGTTTCTCTGTCTCATCTGTTGAGATATCAATAACATTCCAAAATTTCGATCCACAAAATTCGGTAAAAAATCCCTAATGAACATTTCTCGATCCCAATATAATAATCTACCCCATGAAATAAAAATAAATAAAGCAATACATAGTAGAGCCATTAAAGATCTGTATTTTTAAAATATGTTTTTCAATGATAGATATGATGTTTAGGATTAAGATTGAATGTGTTAATTTTGAATCGTCTTTCTTATTCGTCTTTTGATTGTGCAATATGTAATTAAAAATGTGAATAATACCGGTCCTAAAATGTAACGGTAATAAAATGAGTTTGTTTAACTCCTGGGAATTATAATACATGTATGTTTTATAGATTTTTTAAAGAAAAAAAAAAAAAAAAAAAAAAAAAAACAAATATGATTGTGTGTTTAATTAATTAAGATTCCTGGCACCAAGACAGTAACTGTTATTACTAATTTGCGTGTTGATGGCTAGTTTGATTATAGTTTATATAAAGTGTATCGAAGCAATCAAGTCGTTATACTTTCTCTGTCACACTAAAATAATTGTGCGATTAAGCATAACATAGCCATAGTAATAGATAAACATAACCACAAAAATAACGGTAAATATGAATTAGAATCGAGAAATAGATAATTTTAATTCGTTACCTTTATTAATTTGAATAAATTAAAATTACAAAACGCAAATGACGAGTCCATCTGCAGTTAACGTCAGAACTTCGGGACGTGGACCTGATTTGGAAAGATGCACGCGTACTAGTGGTCGATAGCTTAGCTTGTAGTCAGATTGGGTATTGTTTATATTTATAAAATAGTCAGAAGTAATTGCGGTAAAAAGTAGGAATTTATTCGTAGTAAAGTAAGATTCGAGTCTGGGTACTCTAGTGTGAAGTGCAAGCATCTAACCACAGGGCCATATCCAGATTCAAACCATGAAATATAACAATTTATCACCTTCCTCATCATTCCACATTCACTCCCTATGTGGAGCATATGGATTATAAAGTTCATTTGATAAAAGTTCAAAGTAATTGATTTTAATGTCTAGATAGTCTATGTTGTAATTCACAAGATTAATTCGATTTTTTTGATCTGATGAGGTGCGAAAAAATGGCATCAATTTGGGAATAGTTGCCATTTAGCGATAAGGGGAATATTATCCAATTGCAGCTGTTTCATTTCGCAGGATTCTGTCAGTTGCAAATAGAGGAAAAATAGTAATTGAGAAGAGGTGTTTTAAGAAAGATGCGTGGCTTCTTCATGACAATCTTTGGTCTATTGGTTTAATTCTATGTCTTAGGTATAGCTTCAAAAAAGTTATATGGAAAATTTAAAAAAATTTAAGGTAAATAACTTTATAAATCCTTCTTTATATATAAAAAATATTTACAAAATGTGATGACAATTTCGCAACAAAGTTAAAATGTGGGAATAAAATTTAATTTTTATTATCAGATTTATAAGTTTAAAAAATTCTTACCTCGTTTTTGATATTTAAATCCGTATTGATTTGTAAAATCCATGCGTTTCGTGGCAAACTTAGCACAAATTCACAACTTCTGTAACCTGTCAACGACTTTTACAATCGCCTTTCAACATTTTTATAAATATGGTCACAAGGTGTAAAAGTTGTATTCATTCAATTTATAAACACACTCAAAACAAAACAGTTTATTTACGAAATAATTTTTATTGACAGTTGAAAAAACAATTAAATACTTGTAAATGTTAAGACACCGTGGATGACCTTAAAACGATCTTCTTAACGAAAGAAATTTTAAAATTTTCAAGGGATAACAACCCTTATATACGAGGGATTAAGGCTTTTTATCCCGTGGCACTTTACGCGAACGTCCGTTTAGAAATTCAAATTTACGCCGAAGGAATTTGATTCTTATCAACAGGTGTATTAAGGTTGATTATAGCGCGACAGGTATTCAAGATGGCTTCGGGCATGACCACACGCTTCTCGAGCCAAATCGGTACTAAAGAAATTGTATTTGAAATACCCGCTCTAAAGCTGCGTTCGGAACGCGATGAGTGAAAGGAAAGTGGAAGGGAACGTAAATAACGACATCAAAATCGCTTATCATTTTTATATGATTTTTTAGATTACTACGTAATATCACTTTATACTTTTTTGTTAGACTTTTTTACTTAGTAAAATTCTTGCGTGTATTGGGATCAGGTGTAACAGATGTAATCAAGTGTAACGGTGAGTGACTAATAAAAATGAAGGCTTATTACAAAAAAAGCGTATTGTTTACTGCATGTCTGTTTCAAGCGCGTAAAATAGTTTGACTCTTTTTTGGAATATCTCACTCGCGCATTCCGCAGCTTGCAAAATATTTATGGCTCTTACAAAAAGATGTTTATTTAGCGAAATAAAATGAATTCTAGTAGGCTGATAATTGAAGTAATTATTATTACATAACGATTTCAAAATGTTTGAAATATAACTGACATTTTTCTTCAGCTTAACGCTTTTTATTGCGTAATACATTGTATGAATGAATAGATTTTATAAAATATTTTGTTGCAGTCACCATAAATGACAATGGCGGAGGGGGTGATTTTTTTTCAGTTTTGTTTTTTGATGATATATTATATTAAAAACAACATTTTGAGTGTGTCCAAATACTTGTAGACAAAAACTGGATTTCACCCATTACGGGCTAATAATTACAATATGACATCTCAACAGAGACGAGAAATTTGAAAGGGAATATGGATATCTAGGCGTTTACAGGGCTTATGACCTGTCATTGGCTGGGTTAAGTGGCCACTTGATGTATTACAACATTCCCCATTTCACCTAGTATTTGATATCCATATCTGCCAATGGGGAATGTTGTAATACATCAAGTGGCCACTTTAACCCAGCCAATGACAGGTCATAAGCCCTGTTAACACCTAGATATCCATATTCCCTTCCAAATTTCTCGTCTCTGTTGAGATGTTAAATTGTATATTATATTATATTCATTAAAAACAATTTTGATGCAAATATAATTGAAATTTGGGATTTAAAAAAATATATACTTAGTTCAAAAACCGATGCTAGACAAGTAGGTACAATAATTACCTAGTACCTCAGTACACATATTTATATCGTTGAAAAACACAATAGTAGGTACCAACTACGACCAATTTTGATCGTAGAGTACCTACCTATTAATTTATTGGATTTGCCATGAGTTTTTGATAACATAAAATAATTTCGAATGTATGCCAATTTTTTTGCAAATATCTAAAAAATACACATAAAATTTGTTTAGCTTTCTATTGGTCGCATTGTATATATATTTCTGACAAACGAAAATTCTCAAAAACTCACCATGTTCCCACTTGATTTACCTTAGCAACCCTTAAAACAGAAATACTCTGTTTGGATGAGCTAACACCAACTTATAGTAGAAGCTTTCATAAGTAAGAAAATACTCTGTTTTTCACATAAAAATATTTCACATGTGATACCTTGGACTGGCGATGAAGTGTAAGACTGAATCACATTGCCTTTATGTAACAATCTAATGATCAAGATTCAAACAACTGGTGTACCAGTGCCCTATGCACCATTGGGTGCGGATAAGGAAGAGCAGCAGTAGTAGTTAGTACCGCAAGTTTTCTAGTTTTTTCAATATATTTATTTTTCTGGCAAAATTATTCTTGGTTTCAGAATAAAAGAGAGAATACGCTTACATACGGTTTAATCAAGTTTTAGAAGATTTTCTTTCACAGTTATAATCCTAAGTCAGCAATAAGAAGCAAAACATGTGGGTGGGGAACATTCTCGACAGTATTCAGAATAATTGACACTGTAAAATTAGCATACTTAAGTCAATGACTTTACCGGCGGAAAAAAGTATTCGACAGGAAGATTGTAATGAATACTTTGATAGAATTATTTACCATTCATATTTCTATCACATTTATGATCAAGATACACTACACTTGGTGTACCAATGCCGTGCCCATTGGGTGCGGATAAGGGAAAGCACTCAGCAGTATACTGGAGTGTAATAAGAGTGCAGTATAATAACGCCTTATTAGAATACTGAACCGCTCACCAAGGTTCTGCAGTGCTTCCGGTATGTTTGCTATCTCAGGAATAAACTCCTTTGAAGCCACGGTGCGCTCTAAAGTGGCCAACTTCAGGAGTCGGCTGTTTGGGTGCAGGAGTGGGATGGTTCAAGCCTCGCTGCTGTACGCGGACGGCCCACTCTTGAACCATTGGTCGAAGATTTTAAATTATCACATTATTATCTTTTTTATTTTATTTTTTTATTTTATTTTATTTTATTTTATTTTATTTTATTTTATTTTATTTTATTTTATTTTTTATTTTATTTTATTTTATTTTATTTTATTTTATTTTATTTTATTTTATTTTATTTTATTTTATTTTATTTTATTTTATTTTATTTTATTTTATTTTATTTTATTTTATTTTATTTTATTTTATTTTATTTTATTTTATTTTATTTTTTTTATTTTATTTTATTTTATTTTATTTTATTTTTTATTTTATTTTATTTTATTTATTTTATCTGATTTTGATCTTGTTTTTTCTTCTTCTTTTTTGTTTTATGTATACCTACTGTATCAAAGATGATGCGAAATCAATTGATATTATTATATATATTATTGATATCCCAACAGAGACAGAGAAACTCTGGAAGCGAATGTGGGTTATCTAGGCGTTTACAGGGCTTATAACCTGTCATTGGCTGGGTTAAGTGGCCACTTGATGTACTACAACATTCCCTATTCCGCCCATCATCTGATCTGATATAATATATTGAACTCGTCTACGTCGTTTCGCATTACCGAAATTTTCTATGCTGGTGTCATCTGTTGAGAAGATTTGTTAAGCATTTTTTGGCAATCTTTTTATTAGTGTAGGTATTATTATTATTATTATTATTATTATTATTTATAAAAGTAGTAGCAATCTAGTATCGTAGAAGTATAGTATATTGTATATTGGTTTAATTATCGGAAATAACAACTATTACAAGATAATATCACATAATATTATTATGGTGTGGTGAGATTTAAACTTACAATTTATAATCCAGATTTTACGGCATGACCACAGGGACCACAAGCAGAATCTCAATAACAACTAATGTTGTAGGTAAGTTCTGTGAGTAGAATTGCTACATTCGAATCTTACTCTACTATAATTTGTTTCCTACTTTATATCACAGTTATTTTTTCAAGCAATTGTATCGAGTTCTGAAATTATAAATCGGAGTAAGTACTTTTCCTACCAAAAATGCTTTTATTTGAGATTTAAAAAACCTGTTAAAAATGTTAACGTTCTATGATAACATTATTACTAATTCTACTACTCCTTTATCCGCACCCAATGGTGCATAGGGCACTCCATCGAAAACATAATTATTATCGGAAATTTATTTTAAACAGTAATTTAAATATAATAACAAGTATGGTAAGAGAACACTTCAGTACAGTATACCAAAAATCTGTAACATGCTACCAAAAAGTATTAAAAAAATAAATTATTTTTTCAAGCTTAAAAGAGAGACGTGTGTTGAGAACTTGGTTGCTAGAGCGCGATTTATTATATTGAGTTTTAGAATTGTATTTTTATTTATATGTATTTTAATTTTTTTGTGCGCTAGGGTATGTATTGTGTACTTTTATTTTTAGTTGAATTTGTATTTATGCAACTTCTGACGAGTTGCAGTAGGCAACTCAGAAGGACATGTATTGTTTTCTTTTATGTATATATTGAAATAAAAAAAATAAGAAATAAAAAAAATACCTTTTATCTAGAATAGTTTTAAAATATTCGTATTAATTTGTTGATTTATTTTCCTCATATTCCTATATTTAAATTTATTTTTACAAACCAATGCTTTAATGGGATTCAACACCCAATTGAAAAAAAAAGGTTTTTCCTTGGCTGACTGTAAAGATATAAATACGAAATTTATTTTCATTGTTGTTAGGATGGGCCATCTTGATAAAGGCTACAAAAAGCAGTTTTTATTATTAATTTCTTATTATTAATCCTGTAGATATTTGGTGTTCCAGGATAAGCGAGTGATGTCATGAGGGTCTCTACCTGAACAAAAGTTGCTCAGCAAGTTTGTATCGCGAATTCTCGAAAAACGAGTTATGGCCATTCGTAAATATTGTTTGCTTTTGACAAGTGCCCTGGCAGATGAAACAAGGAATTTAAATATACTACTCCCACCTTACGGACATTTAAATTAATAAATATTTGATTCTCAATGAATTATTAAAATATAAAAATCAGTGTGCGTCGGACCACACGGTGGAAGTTATACTTCTTTGGCCATTCTCATACACCCACTCACGCACACAAACAGACAGGATATATAAATGAAATATAAGACATTTTTTAAACACTGGGAACATAGAAGAGCAACGTTATTGTCTTGCAGCGCTATCGGTGTTGAAACTTGGTACTGTTAATTCCGGCTTCAATATCAGTATCAATAAAAGTATCGATACTTGTATCAAAACAAGTATCAGATACAAGCATCAGTGACTGTGGCGCCATTTTCTCTTAAGAGCCATTTTCTCTTAAAAATCAGCGTGACGCGGTTTCTCGACCAACATCCCACCCCAAAGTGTCTAACGGGCGCAAAGAAGTATAACTTCCATAAATTGGATTTCGAAGATTCTGACCGATCCGCGTGAATGAAATTCGATACAATGAAATCTTTTTTCAGTCCAACAAAACTCTAGCGATTTTTTCAACAAGCTATTCCGCGATTTTAAGATTGTCAGTGTGGTAAAAATGTGGATGAATTTACGTTATGTACGCGAATAAATGCTTTCATTGCCCCTACCACTGTCTCGGCTTATGTATTATAATTGTCTTGTTTTTATCACCCAAACCAACCGGAGTCGTCCCAAATTAACAGTAGTAGGGAAACGTTAGTTTCTACCCTGATCATTATTTATAAGTCATTACTACCACGCGTATGGAGACCGGCATACTGCCTCGCCCGGCCCCCCATCCCAGACATCCACCCGAACAGGGTCTCAATAGAGGGGGGACATGGAAGAAATGGATCAATTTAAGAGGGTTAAAGGGGACTGAATGCATGTATGCATCTCATACTATCATCCTATCTGGCAGACACTATTTCATACGTCCCCTGCCGTACCTTATCACAATACCTATCCAAGGACCAACCTACCATCCTACCACCTACCATCCTACCACCTACCATCCCATGTCAAAAATAAAATCAGCAAATGTTTATTTTTTGCACGTTTGAAATAAAAAATCAAAAAATTTGAGAAAAATTAACCATAATAAAAAATACATGCTGATGCTTCGAAAACTGAACTAGAAACTCAATCTTAATATTTGACTTGTTTCATTAGCGTCAATTTATGTAATGAATCATTTCGAGAATGTTTTTACGGTAGCTTAACTTAACAACAAAATGTCAAAAATGATTCAACTCGACATGGGTTTTCTTAGTGAGATGATCTTGGAATGGCAAATAACTAAAAAAGATAAATAAATAATTATTGAAATAACCGTAAAAAAAAAGTCCACATAAAAAAAGTAATAATCTATTTTCGTTGCAAAGAAACCCATTATGTATGATCTTCGCCCAATTAGCTGTTTAAAAAAAATGGCAATCGGGTTTCGTTCTTAATAAGTTGAGTGCGTTGATGTCTCGCTTGTGTTTATTGGCGAAGCAATGGCATAACATCGGTAGGCGGGCAAATCTAAAGAGGAGCCGCTTGCGTAAATCAACCTGTAGCGTTCAATATCCCGTTCATTACGTTAGCGTTAACCTTTACGTTTATCCAATATAAGGTGGTACTGATTTGCAAAAGTTCAGGTTATAACCCAAATAAAAAATATCCATAAGAAAATAAAAATGAAATTGAATCACCAATAATAATATCATGTTAAACGTATAATTTTTAATAATTTATGTAGCTGTGTTTTGTGTACATACGCCTTATCTCTTGTGGCTAAATATTGATATAATTTAAACTATGATGGTTGTGCATAAATTAATATTTTATTTTTAACAACAACATTTTGAACGAATACAAATACTTGTAGACAAATTACTGGATTATGGAACATTAAAAAGCAAATAAAAATTGGAGAGACATCTTCAGGCGTCTTCTAGTAAGTAATTAAGTTCGGATGAACCTTACTTACACCAATAAAGTTAGATTGCCAAAAAATGCTTATTTATCTTCTCAACAGATGTCACTATAGGGAAAAAATATTGAAAATCTGTCGAAAAACCAACTCGCATGTGGATTCTTCTGTACAAACTCAACATATATACAAGTTTCAAAAAGATTGTCATACATGGTTGTCAGATGATGGGCGGAATGGGGAATGTTGTAATACATCAAGTGCCTACTTAACCCAGCTATTGACAGGTCATAAGCCCTGTAAACGCCTAGATACCCCACATTCGTTTCCAGAGTTTCTCTGTCTCTGTTGAGATATCAATAATATCTTATATTTTATTATTTATATCTCAGCCCTATAAATGTATGGGTAGGTATTCATATTCTCTGTGTTTAGATATTAAATGGTGCGGAAGCAGTTTTATTGATTTTCGATCTAATGATAGATCTAGTGTTAAATGCATTTGTGTACTTTATTATTTATTAACTTATTAATTTTTACATACACAATGTAATAACACAATGTAATAATATGTGACTTCTTCTTTTTCCTACGACGTTCGCTCCTATGTAGAGCATGTGGAGATCACTAGATCCCTCCAGTAGACCCTATCACCAGCCAGATCTTTTGGCAATTGGGTTCTTCCTGATGGCATAAATATCCTTGAAAACGCTATAAATATTTAAAGTATATTTTTACAATTCCAACGATATAAAACACAATGATCAAAAATTTTGTTTTCATTTATAAATTTATGTTTTAAAAACACGAAATTACGAGTGACTTTTAATGCCCGTTATTGGCTAATGACGTCATATCCGTCTACCGTGGAAGGCGGGAAATTCATTCTGGAGTGAGCACCCATATTGCTGTGACGTCACACCGCATGCGCGCTTAATGGAGGATTTTGCGAGCGATTTGAAAAAGCGCTATTTCAAACCGCGCTAAAAAAAAATTATGACATCGTAAAAATTAAAAAAAAATTCCCTTGATATTGTAATTTTTCAATCATTTTTTTGAAATGAAAAATAAAAAATCGGAAAGAACCCAATTATATTTTAAAAACATTAAACAAAACTGATGCAAACAAGGTGTGTGATTAAAAATACAATTACTACTTCACATATTATTTTTCTGTAGCCAATTACACATAACGCAAAGCTTGATAATGTGGTCACTTGAGAATTTCTGACAGTAACCAAAATTAGCGTCAGTGGCGGTTGAAACATTTTCGCTACGTAATTTTTTGCCATGTCGCAAAAAAACTAATAAATAAAAAGTGAATGCTGATCTCCTTCTCCGACCATTGTGGAGGCGACTTCACTTTAACATGTAACAAAAAATGATAATAAATGAAAAAATTAAATTATGATAATGAACGTTGATATACTTTTACTTTTCTTATACGGAATGACGTGTATGTAGGCGGACACCTGTGTTTGAATAGAAAACTTGTGTTGGTTAGGTTTAACTAATCTAACGCTTAAAAAATAATAAAACATGTAGGTTTTTATTATTACATTATGTATATCTTAGATTAACTAACTAACTAGCTAACTAACCATCACGCCATTTCTCCGTAGGGGTAGGCAGAGAGGATAGAACACCATACCACTCTGTCCTGACAGACTTTCTTTGCTTCCTCTACATTCATACATCTTCTCATGCACATACGCCGATTGTTCCGACTTTTCGCTTGACCACTTTCAAGTACTTGACGTACTTGGTCAAGCCATGTCTTTCTCGGCTTCCGCGACTTCTACACCCAGGCACACTTGCATTTAAACTTCTTTTAGCCGTTCTTTCATCACTCATTCGCTCCAAATGACCAAACCATCGTAAAGCCCTTTCTTAATTTTGTCGATAATGCTTATCTCAGCCTTGCACTCTGCTCTAATTTCGACATTTGTACACCTATCATACATAGTCTTACCACACATTCGCCTGAGATATCGCATTTCAACAGCATTCAGTCTACTTTTATCCTTCTTTCTCCAACACCACGCTTCACTACCATACATAAGGGTTGGTACCAGAACTCAGTTGTGTACTGCCAATTTTGCTTCTTTTGATAAGTTCTTTTTTGCCACTATCGATTTCAAGGCACCATTAACTCTGTTTCCGGCACTAACCCTTCTCTCAATGTCCTTATCTACATTTCCCATCTCTTGTAAACATACTTCCCAAATATACAAATTCTTCAACCTGCTTCAATCTGTCTCCATTTACTATAATATTACATACGGCCATATTCACATTTCTTTTAAAAACCATAACATTTGACATTTCCACATTCATTAACAAATCACTCTTCTTGCACACATTAAAAACCTTACCAAGGACTGCAGCTCCTCTTCGCTGTCAGCAAGAAGCACTGCGTCATCAGCGTACAAAAGGCAGGCAAGTACAAAAGGCATCTTAGATTATGTGGATTAAATTACGAATTTCTTTAATTTAAATCAAATGCCGCATTTTTGACGCCCGCATCACACCTGTGATCACCTCTATGACTGACTATGTTTTGACTTTTAAAGGAACACAGGAGTGAGGTAACGAACGCCTGAAACTTTGGTATCTATTGTCATCCGGTGAACGCATTTTGGCTGCCTGGGCCATATACAACGTATGGATCCCGAGAGTCTTAACCATGCTCGCCTATTTTACAACACATATCTGGTTCCCATCATTCTGGACGTCTACTGTTGACAATCTGTCGGCAGTTTTTATCAGAACCAACAGGCCAGGTGACCCAATACATCACAATACCAGAGGGAAATTCATCACAAATACTCAGATTTGAAAAAATAAACCTTTGATTTTAATATTCTTCACCGGGAGTCGAACCCGGAGCCTTGAGATATGAGCTATTGAGATAACAACAATAACTTCATTGGCAGTGCATAATGGAGTTCTGTTACCAACCCTTATTATGGAAGCGAAGCATGGAGTTGGAAAAATAAGGATGAAAGTAGATTGATTGCAGTTGAAATGCAATCTCTCAGGCGAATGTGTGGTAAAACTATGTATGATAGGTGCACTAATGTTGAAATTAGAGCAGAATGCAAGCTGAGATAAGCATTATTGACAAAATTAAGAAAGGTCTTCTACGATGGTTCGGTCATGTAGAGCAAATGGATGATGAAAAAACGGCTAAAAAAATATATGATGCGGCTGGCCTGGATGTAGAAGTCGAGGAAGGCCGAGAAAGACATGGCATGATCAAGTAAAATAAGTGCTTGAAAGTGGGCATGTAAGAAGTCGGATTAATCGACGTGCGTGCCATGAGAAGATGATGTATGAATGTGGAGGAAGCAAGAGAAGTATGCCCGGACAGAGTGGTGTGGCGTTCTATTTATCTCTGCCTACCCCTTCGGGGAAATGGCGTGATGGCTAGTTAGTTAGTTAAAAAAAAAAAATCTCAGGAATCGTTTAAAATCGACAAATTAACAACTGTTGCAGTTGTACAATACTACCTACACATAAATCAAAAGATCAATAAAAAAATATTAAGATAAGATTTGCATAGATTATTTTAAAAAATAAAAAAAAAAATAAATAAAAAATACGCAATTGAAAAAAGCTTGTCTCTTGGTTTAACATGGTTCTAGTATAACGTTACATTTCAACATAAAATTTGTATAATACTGTTCTACTTGCTCACACCATGTTTTCCGTAAACGCCTCCTCGTTCTTCCGAGCTTTTTTTGATAGTAATATTAGTGTTTATCAAACTTTTCCTTTCTTTTTTCTCTATTTACTTAAGGCGTAATAATACGCAAAGAAATGTTCCCGTTGTAATTTCTCCCATAGGAAAACGTATGCAAATTAATGTTATAGAGACAAATACATACATAATGTGATATTATCAAAGAAAATTATGTGAATTATATTTTTTCTATGTAACTTCCTTACACTACACAACTAGTTTTGTTTCATATAAGCTTTGTTATTGCTTTCCTTAGCCTAACATTATAAGTATGTTAAATCTAGTAGTTTCTACAAATTTTCTAAGGTATTTTATTGACCGCCGATCCATCAAGAAAAATATGCAAATGGTACCGACTTATCCAGGATTGAAGTTGAAACATATTTTCCATTACAATGTGAAAATTATTAAATTGGTTTTAAATTAACGCACGTCTCAAATTTCTTTTATTTTATTAATTTTTAATTATAATTTTTTTAACAAACCATCACGTTACTACCCCGTAGGGGTAGGCAGAGAGGATAGAACGCCATACCACTCTGTCCTGACAGACTTCCTTTGCTTCCTCTACATTCATACATCTTCTCATGCACATACGCCGATTATTCCGACTTTTTACATAACTTTTCACTTTTCAAAATTCAAAGTACAATTATGTCCTACTGAGTTGCCTAAATAAAAAATAAAAATTCACAAAACATACTCTTGCAAAAAAAATGTAAAATACATACAAATAAAAAGACAGTTCAAAACTGAAAATAATAACCACGCTTTAGCAACCAAGTCCTCAAAATGATCGAGATACACTTCACTTGGAGTACCAATGCAGTGCCCTATGCACCATTAGGCGCGGATAAGGGAAAGTAGTAAGTGGTAGTATTATTTGTTAAAACTGATTTTTTTAAACAATTTTCATTTCAGATATTATTGATATCCCAACAGAGACAGACAAACTCTGGAAATGAATGTGGGTTATCTAGGCGTTTACAGGGTTTATGACCTGTCATTGGCTGGGTTAAGTGGCCACTTGATGTACTACAACATTCCCCATTCCGTTCATCATCTGACAACCATATATGACAAATTTTTGAAACTTCTATATTTATGTTGAGTTTGTACATAAGTATCCACATGCGTTGATTATTCTTGTTTTACTTGATCATGCCATGTCCCTGGATGTAAAAGTCGAGGAAGGCCGAGAAAGACATGGCATGATCAAGTAAAAAAAAAAAAAAAACATTTAATAAGGAGATATAGGTTCTACCATTCAAACCTTCTGCGGAAAAATAACGTAATGATAATAATTCATTGCAGTCAATTCATACATTGATTGCAATGAACTTCTTCCTTAATTAATTTTCATGTACCTTCACGAGCCACTAGACAAAAAGCACTTTTCCGTGAAGATAACTCTGTAACTAATTGCAAGTAATTATCTACGAGTATTAATTATTGTAACGACAAGGTTCATCACTCGCCATACAGCTTTTCTTACTGAGGTGTGAAGAGGGAGGTAAACAGCTCGTCAGGGTGGTATTTGTTTAAATAAAGTTTTTATTAGATATTATTGATATCTCAACAGAGACAGAGAAACTCTGGAAACGAATGTGGGTTATCTACTTGATGTATTACAACATTCCCCATTCCGCCCATCATCAGACAACCATATATGACAAATTTTTTAAACTTCTATATTTATGTTGAGTTTGTACATAAGTATCCACATGCGAGTTGGTTTTTCGACAGATTTTAAATATTTTTTCCTATAGTGACATCTGTTGAGAAGATAGTTAAGCATTTTTTGGCAATCTAACTTTATTGGTGTAAGGTTCATCCGAACTTACTTACTAGAAGACGCCTGTAGATGTCTCTCCAATTTTATTTCCTTTTTAATTTTTACCAGTAAATATTTTTAACAACAACATTTTGTCAAGTCAGGAAACGAATGAGGTTTCTCTGTCTCTGTTGAGATATCAATAATATCTGATATCAGCCCTGCATGGCTATAATCCAGTAATTTGTCTACAAGTATTTGTATACGTTCAAAATGTTGTTGTTAAAAAGTTTATATTACTCATATTGCTTGTACCCGTGTAACATAACTCGATGAACAAGCGGAAAACTTATGAATCTGCGTCATATTTAATATTTTGACCACTAGTTTATAAGAGAAACTAGCTAGAAGTTTCGTGAAATTCTTACAAATTGTTATCAAATACAATTTTTAGTCAAGTTTATACCAACCAAAAAGAAAACGAAATCAAATTCCGAATTTTTGATAACAATTAACAATAATTATAATGCTACAGGTATGTGATGTATTGGATATGGGGGAATAAAGAAACACACGGCTGTGACAATATTACGGGTTTATTATAATAATCTGTTTGACTGACTTAGCTCCGCAGAGCTCTAACTGGGAATCACGGGCACACAGCAGACATACTACATACACACACACGTTCGTACATCTTCTGTCACCCTCACACACAGTCTCTTTCACCCACATATCTCACAAGGGTACAAAAATATAAAACTTACATGACTTAGAGCAGAATCAAGACACGGGGAGTGACCGAAGAATTGCAGCCGCTACCAAAAATGAGAACAAACAAACTTGCAAAGATTCTATACACTATACACGTCGGAGGTCCAAGTTGTCCAAGTTGTCCAAGTTGTTGAAAAAGGAGAGGCTTGTGTCCAATACTGGAAATGAAAAATGAAGAGGAAGAAGAAGAGAATACTGTTTTTTAAAATTGTTTGGTTTTAAGTATTTATGTAAATTAAATTAAGACAAAATAGAAATTTAAAAAAATCCCCAGGATTGAAATTACAAAGATTAAACCAGCATCCAACATGGTAAATAAAAAACACATTTAATCAAACAGATTTCACATGACAAACAATTATATACCACGTACAAAACTATCGACAAAAGAATACCTACCTCCATTTTTTAGTTGATCTGACCAACAAAAGGTTTAGTTAAACACTGAATAATACAATCGGTGAAATTTTGTCGTAGCAAACAAACTGATGAGTGATTCAAATCATCCGTAACGATGGTAATTACCATACGCTTTCTGTTTTGCTTTGGTGGCAAGAAATAATGACTTATTTTATCACCATCAGCCATCTTTTCGCATGGTTTTCTAATCAGTGTTGTGTAATCAAATCGTATAATATATATTTTACACGATATCATTAAAAACAATATTTTTTTATCTTTCGATGGGGAAGTCTGATATTTTTACGTACTTTTAAATTGTTTTATAATAATTGTTATGTCCTGAATGCATAAAGTATTCAAATAATTAATGATAAACAACTACTATCAACTTATGGAAACATTCGATATATATCTAGTGAGTCGGGGCCAGATCATTGTCATGGGTCACTACTGAGTGAGTCGCCATCGTTTTGTTATAATTAATTGTGATTATTAATGAAAATTGATGTGAAATGTTAATAAATAAATGAAAAAAATTTTCAGCGTCCTGGACATAAAATGCTGACAATTTATGGACAGTAAACGTCAGAATTACGGGACGCAATCCTGATTTGGGAAGATAAACGCAAGCTGGCTGCCTATTATGGGGTTGATTTATTATATAAAGTAAGAAAACAATTATTTTTTGAGAGAGAATGAATGAGTTTAAAAAGATGAAATAGATATCAGTTACTAGGCGAAATAAGATATATTTTAACACATTAAGTCACCTAAACATCTAATTATACATTTATATTCTTTTTAAATTTAAAAAATGATGTACACAATCATAAAATACGATCACATTACGTCATAATTTTAGCTCTCTTGCACACGTCAGAGATTCGGTCTGAGGATCTCAATATAAACTTTTCCTAAGTAAGTGATCATAAGTCTTTAATATATAAAAAAAAAACCAAAAAAGTAACTCTGACACACATTTTTTTTTTAAATAAATATATTGTATATACTTTATGGCTTATTAACTGTATTGATATAATTTTTTATTTAAATGTAATGACTTAGAATGCGTGGTATTATTCGTGGGTATACAATCTTTATAACTTACTTACCATCACGCTGTTTCCCCCAACAGGGTAGGCAGAGAGGATAGAATACCACACCACTGTTTCCTTTTTCCTTCTTTTTCAACATTCATACATCTTATCATGCATGCAGGCCGATTATTCCATCGTTTCACGTTACCACTTTCCAGTATTTGTTATACCTACTTGATCATGCCATGTCTTTTTCAGCCTTCCTGGACTTTTAAACCAAGGAACATTCGCATACAGTCTTGTATTTTTATGAAACCAATAAGTAAATAAAACAAATAATGAAAAGATCTAACATCTCATTTTTTTTCCTTTTTATAATATGTATAAACTTATTCCTCTATGTTTCACTGTTGTTTTTTTAATGAATTCTGTAAAAGGCAATTGCGCCGTCTATAAATAAATAAATAAATCTGTTGAGAATCAACTGACATCAAATTTAAAAATTTGTTGCAATAATAAAAATGATTAGTTTTAAACCTGATTGCCGTTTGTATTGGTTTCTCTCAATTCATTGTTCATCTCCTAGCTCTAAATAATAGTCGAGCTATGCTGGGAGGGAGTGGCATATTGCCTGTCAGATACACAAAGTCATTGAACTGCAAATCTCTTTATATTGACAAAAAATCAGCGGCGCAATCAGCTAAGAGAATTGGCCAGCGATTGAAAATTAGTTTCTACAGAGTTACCATATTATTTAATCGATAAAAGTATCTCGTAAGGTTCTTGGTGGGAGCTTCGGAACGTGGACCTGACTTGGAGAATACGGGGAAACTAACAGGCGTCCGTTTGGCTTGGAGGCGGTTGAACTCCATGTACTCGTTTTTAACTTTTTTATGGGAGTTACATTTATTTTTTACCTTGCTTTACAAGGTTTACATTTCATTAAGTGGATTTTCTATAATTGATTGTCCTTAATTGATTATTCATATATTGTGTTGGGATCAGGCGGAATACATCTGGTTTGGACTAAAGGGAACTTCTCCGCATCTGCCTGAGATGATGAGAAAACCACGGAAAAATCGTGGAGAAGGCGGACTATTGATGAACATCAACAGTCTTCCGATTAACTTGAAGAGCTCTGTGTGCTCCACATGGGGAGCGGATATGGAATAATGATGATAAAACTACACAGAAAAATTGGCCCTTATGTTTTTAAATAGGCAGTCTAGCATATTATTTTCTGTTAATTAAGTCATACCTACCATCAGCAATATTCCATATTCACGCCTTATGTAGAGCATTTGGATTCTACTACTCCAAGGTAGGCAACAAGCGGTTCCCGCGCGTCTTCCCAAGTCAGGTTTACATCTCGTAGCTCTTATGCAAACTTTCAACGAAATGTGACGTCCAGCATTGTTAAGTAAATACATTTTTCGGGCCTCACTATGGTGCCACAATCAGCAGTCATAAGAAACAGGGCCGGTATTCTGCATCGTTGGACAGGACTTCTGCGCATACGAATTCAGTACAAATTTATATGCGCAGAAGTCCTGTCAAACCATGCAGAATACCAGCCCTGGAGCTCAATCACAGATAACTATCGACGTAGTTAAAAACATGCTAACGCTTACCATTTGACCGAACACAATGAACATACGTTCATACCACGTTTGCGTTGCCGAGCACCATAGATGATAATAAATATCGCGGCTAAACGTCAAACGTCAAATCAAGAAAGTCAACGCGCGTGTCGGATTGTTTATTATGTCGACTACTTTTCTCAATATTTGGCTTGCCGAACGCCGCTAAATGCAATACGGCACTCGGGAAAGATTAAAAGAAGATATGTGCGAAGAAGATATATCTCGGGAAATGGCTCGCGACTTGATGCGCTCGTTTTATAATCCCGATCGATAACTTTTAACGCGTGTTCCATTGTGATCGCGAAAACGTTAAACATCCATGGTAAGAAATCGTTATCACGTCGCTTATTACCGCGTCGATAGTGATCTGTGATCGAGCTACTGGTGTGATACTGGCATTTTTTAAAAATCATATGCATTCATACAAAAATACATATTATATGCAATAAGTCTATCAAACATATTCAATAAAAATACAATGTAATGGAGCATTCAAGTTTTCATTAAGAAAATGGGATAAATAGGATGTTTATCGACCAAATTGTAATCGCTACCATGGTAATCGATTTCCTAGGCGTCAATGATGCGAACAAAAATTATTATACGTTAATTAAACTTAGAAATTTTATAAGATTGTGGTTTACACTTGAACCTATTTTATTTGATAGATAAAAAAACATAAAAACAACTTGTGCCCGAGAGAAAAATTCATTTTTTCTTTCATCAAATAATTGAACAAATCAACCGGGTTTTGGTCGAGTGGTAGATTCGAAGACTTCGGATTAGAATCTTTAGGTTCGAATCGCACTCCAGCTTAACTTGTTTCCTGTTTTCTAGCACATTTATTTCCGACTGTTTGAAAGCAGCCCCAAAATTTGAGTATAATCATTCTTATGATATACTCAAATATTATCGTTCTTACTCAAATGTTTCTTTTAAAAAAAAAGATAAAATTTGATCAATTGTTTTAGCTGACGACCTGCGATAAATTATACGGTTATAGGGACAGCTGAAAGTCGACATCTCCAAGAGGCAGCATCGAATGAGACAAATACAGACCCTTAGGTCTAACTTAAGAAGAAGATAATACACTGCACACGGTGTGTTAATGCGGTGGCCTATGCACATTGCACGCTGTAACCCAGTGCACTTACCACTACACACAATATGCAATTTAATTTAATGAATTTAACGGATTGTAAGTATTTACCAAAACAACGGAACTTCTGGCCATAGAGCGTAGCTAGAGATGCATTTCTTTTAATGTATAATAATCGTTGTATCGTATGCATTATGAATTATGATAATTTAATGTTAAAGTTGTTTAATGTATGGAAATGTAAAATGCGTGAACCATAAATTATTGACGTATGAATTACGGTAAATAATAATCGTTTGCAATCTGTATTAAGTACTTGAACTTCACAGATTATTACACTTTTGTGCAAAATTAAACATCGCTCAAACGCATACAAAGTTCAGTACTTTTTTCTTATCTACAGCTAACTGCCGTTGGTGATGCAGCCTGATTCCGCATAAGATTTTTGTGCAAATTGAGCATTGCTTCAAAACTGTCTTTTGAATCCTCGTTTCATCACTTAGGATGGTGTTGTTCGAGTTTGAATGGCTCACCTGTGGACGGTCTTCCTCCACCAGGAACTGTGCTACTCTGCAGGCTGCAGGCACTGATAGGAGGACAGTTTAATGACCAAGTTGCTCTTGTGGTGGATGGTGATCACTCAGATCAGCCCCAAAAATGGACTATGCAATGTTAATCGAAATTTCGGCAATACAAAAGCCCAAAAAAAGGCTTAATAAATTCAGAAAGCATTATCCGTAAGGTGTCCTTAGATATAAATGTTAATTATCTCCATATGATCATTTTTTGTTTAGCGTAAATTTAGGTCTTTTACTCAGGATCCAACTGCCATAAAAATACGAAATCACGAAATGTGCTCATTAAAATTCATTCATTCATTCATTATACCATATCCGCTCCCTATGTGGAGGATATGGAATCCAAAAACTGCCTCCAGGCCAAGCGATCGGCCGCCAGCTCCCGCGCATCCTCCCAAGTCAAGTCCACGTCCGCAGCTCTGACGCAAACTGCCGACGAATTGTCAACAGTGGACGACCGGGACGCCGAGAACCTGATGCCTTGTAAAATAGGCAAGCATGGTTAAGGCTCTCGGGAGGCATATGTAGTATATGGCTGGGCCAGCCGAAACGCCTTCGCCGGATGACAGTAGATACCAAGGGTTGCTGTGTCCGTTGCCTCACCTCTGTGTTCCTTACAAAGTCAAACCACCGCCCACCTAAAATTCTTCTAAGACACCTATTCTCAAAACTTAGTATTCTGCTGTCTTGGGCCCTTATTAAAATATCAAAACGAATATACTGAAGTGTCTTCAATGCAAGTAAAACCTTATATATACTCGACTATAACTATATTCTTATGTTTTATTTCAGCAATCGTAATTAGAATGCAAAATGGCGGCTAAAAGTAAAAATACAAAAGTAGTATTTCAAAAGTTTTTTTAAGTATAAAATGTGCCGTTGTTCACCTTTAAAGTAAAAGTTTTGTATACAAAATGCTTGAAAGAAATTGAAAGTTGTTTTGTCCCAAAATACAATGCCTACGGTATGAACAAATCTTGGCCAGTGACAATATTTTATGACGCTTAATTATAATCCCTATTATTATTTTGATTTCGTTAATTTCACAAATCTGTCAATTAGCGAATATCGCATATGATGCTGTGAATAAAATCAATAGGAATTTAAATAAATTATGTATGGTCATCGTTAGCAAAAAAATCAATTAAAAGAGTAATTAATAATTATAGCTCAAAATAATAATAATTATGACAGAAAATGTTAAATGAGAGTGAAATCGAAAATAGAGGACCGTTCATTTTTTTTCACCGTATTCTTTGTCTGCATCGTGGAGTGGCGGTTAATGCACTGGAATACTATCAGAAAGGTTGGATGTTTGATTCCCAACAAGGTAAATATGTCGAAAATACTTATTTCAATGTAGTTTTTTACATCAAAAAATTAATCCTGTTAAGTTAACATATATAAGTACATAAATAAAAAATACAAACGAAATTTTTAGTATTTTCAAATATTTGTGTATAAAATACAAGATTTTCGTCTTGAGCATATTTTTGTTTCTTACAGTAATACATTACTGATCTACTTATAGCACTTATATATAATTTGATCATTGTATTTTTTCTTATAATATTTTTGATTGTCACTAACTGTGATTGAATATATTTATAATTCTATCATTGATTTGCGTGTAAAAATTTTTAATTGTTTTTTTTTCAAAATTTATAAAACATGTACCTAAAAGGCACTATGTGCCGTCTATTTAAATCAAGTAAATAAATAAAATAAAATAAAACATCACACCAAAAAAGAAAGGAAAGAAACACGTCAAGAAAGTCAAGAACATTGTCACCAGTTAATAACATAATGTGTGTTACATCACCATACATTATGTATTTCAAAATACGCGTTGTAGATTAGCTACTATTATTTTTTTTTTACCAGGCTTAACACGTATGAAATTGGCAATAAACTTTGTATGAAGCAAGCCATTAAACAATGCAAGCAATTTCTCAGTGGGATGGTTTAATACCTTGTATCTCCTATTTCAGTGCGTAATAAATTATTCAAGTTGGAAATGCAGATAACTGGATAACCGTGTGCTGTAACAAATATGCGTGGGGGGAACAAGGATTGTGAGATTAAATTTTAACTATGAATAAAAGAAAGGATAAACGCCTACAATTAATAAAATAAAGAATAATCAGCGGTCATAAGTATGTAATTTCACCTATTGCTAGACTCCATCGTCTTGGTACCTTGTCTTCATCATCATCATCATCATAATACCATATCCGCTCCCTGTGTGGAGCATATGGATTCCACAAACTGCCTCCAAGTCAAGTCCACGTCCGATCGGCCGCCAGCTCCCGTGCATCCTCCCAAGTCAAGTCTACGTCCCGCAGTTCTGACACAAACTGCCGACGAAATGTCTACAGCGGACGTCCAGGACGCCGAGAACCTGATGCCTTGTAAAATAGGCAAGCATGGTTAAGGCTCTCGGAAGGGATTAGTAGTATATAGCCTAGCCAGCCGAGACGCCTACGCTAGATGACAGTAGACACCAAGGTTGCTGCGTCCGTTGCCTCAAGTCTGTGTTCCATGTTGTTTTATGTATTTAGTGTGTAAGAACATTTGATTGTTACTACTGTTTAAACCGTTTAGGAGTTACTTCTCAGAGACAAATTTTGTGCGTATGTGTTTTCATACATTTGGCATTAATTTTATAGAAAATATAATATAACTGACGCTACTCCATTATTTTTTTAAGAACAAAAGTTTCACATGTTTTCCTGGCAAGTATGTAAATAATTCGTATGTATTTTAAATCAGTTTGATGAATTTTTTATTATTTTTTATGAAACTAGCGCAGGTTGATGAATAATTAAAATGTATTATTTACATCACAGAATAGCTTTTGTTTTATTAAGAAATTTGAATAAATTACAATACTATTTAATAAACCATATTACACAATGGAGATGTTTACTGTTCACACATACGTGTAGGTAGGTAGCTCTGTGTAAAAATATTTTTACTTAAACTCTTTACAAATAAATAATTTATTAAACAATGTAAAACATATTCTTATCATATTAATGAACAAAAAAACATTGATTTAGTGTTGCAATACATTTATCTTTATTTTTACAGACATTTACATTTATTTTTTACATTTAACAAATAAAAACAGTGTACATAAATACATCCTATATAAAACAAAATTTTAAAGTACTTGCTTGCCACCTTAAACGTAATAATATTATTATCTGTACTTATGTATTATGTAAATAATATTTACAAATATTATATAATACGGGTATTCGCTTACTGCATATTAATTTTATATTTTCCTATACTTGAAACATATTAAAATGAGTAAAACATATTTGTCATTTACAAAAAATTATAAATTAAATGTTATTTCATCCAAATAGATATTATAACAAACACGTAGGTACTTTAATAAATTTATTCTATTTATAATATACCTATTAATTTTATAAATAAACTATACGCTAACTGAACCTATACATGCATTTAAAAAAGGTTGGATGTTGCATACCTAAGATAAATCTATTTTTTTGTTGTTAAAATTTATTCTTTACAAACACTTTATGTTTAAGAGTAACATTACGATTGAAAAAAAATAGCAAAAGAAGTCATAAATAAATAAAATATTTTTCAAAATAATTTTAATTTTATCACGCATAAAGTCATAAATATTAAGATAAATTATTTTTTTAAGTGAATTGCGATCTGTACAATCCGCTAGCCCCCGAGTGTCTTCCGAAATCAGGTCCAATCCCGCAGTTCTGACGCAAACTCCCGATGGATTATGAGCGTTGGACCTCAAGAAGGATGCTAACCCGATGCCTTGTTAATTAGGCAAGATAGGGCACTCGGGAGCTAAGATATAAATTTCAAACGCCTTGGTAGATTTTCGCTACGATCGTGCGGACTTAAGAAACTATTAAAAATATATTATTACACAATGGTTATTTTCGGCTGCCTCCGTTACGTAATGGCTAAGAGGTCGGACTAACGATTCGGAGGTCCGGGTTCAATTCAACTCGTTTTGTTATTCCCCTCTTTTATTGGACCTCCTGGCCTAAATGAATAAATACATTTTTACTCTACTGATTTTCTGACCGTTTTAGGAACCAAGTGTTCATGGGTTCAGATTTTCCTTTCATAGTTACTGGGCCACGGTATGTCAAGTCGAATTGTGGGTCGAAGTTGTCCTCTCGACAAAGGTATCTGTAAGAAAAAATGTTATATTGAATATTAACAGCTTCGAACAAGAATTTCAGGGAAGTGAGATTCCATACTTGAAAAATACTACCGTGTCTGAGGTGTCTAGTTACCCACTACATCACTCGCTACGTCATCAATAGACATCTACTACTAGTCTAATCTTATACTAAACTGCACTAACTCAAAATAGTCAAGTTTTGAGTAAAAGAAAAAATCTGATTTTATGTTGGTACTGTTTCATTGACATCAGATTAAAAAAATATAGATCTCGATGTAGCAAAGGTTTAGAAACACGTTTCTTGGACACAAATAAGGCGGTCGGTGTGAGATGTAATTTTATTTATTTATTTATTTTATTGTTTTACGCCCATAGGGCTTTTACATAGACATTTTTTAATGATTACACAGTAGGTGTAATCATTATTCATTACCGCCAGAGATGGCATCCAGACACTGTTCCCTAAAATGCACTAGATTTGTTTTGAAAATATCAATATTGTTAGTATACTTGTTAGCCAGTGCGTGCATTCGTTGAATAGGTGAATTTGCAATGTAATTGGTCGATGATTGGCTACAGTAAAACAGTGCATCACTACGGGTAACTCGACCAGGCACTCGCATACTAATTAAATTTGTTAGTTGACAACAATGAAACATACATTTTAATACTTTGAACAGAAAGAGCAAATCATTTAATATTCTTCTATTTTTCTAATGTTTGTATGTTCAAAAAGTTATTCAAAAAGTTATAATTTATGTTTACAATGGGAATATTTAATTTAAAATTAATAAAGCGCAAACATTAATGTTGGACTCTTTCAATAATAATATAGTATTTTCAGTTCAGTTTCGACAAGTAGACATACATAGTATACATAGTAGTATTCATAGTGCATAAAAGGCACACATTTATATTAGATAGGGGATGAATCCCCAATCATCCATGCGCTTTGAAGCTACAAGATGGATTGTGGTGTAGCATCCTACATGCTTTGAAATTTATGCACTTTACTTAAAAACAATTGCATAAACATTTTAACCTGATAATTATTGGTATTTGTACTACTACTACTCTCCCTCATCCGCACCCAATGGTGCATAGGGCACTGCATCAGTCCCTCGATGCTCGCCATCACTGGTGGTGGGGGTAGATTTTAGAATGGTTCTACCGATAAATAACAGTGCGGTAGAAAGAGATGGTTAGAGAGTTGGTGGCCATCCGTTGGCCAGGTGAATAGCGTCCTTAAGAAGCCAAAAAAGTCGCATACTGATACTACAGGATGTTATATTTGGAGGATTCAACCTTTCAATAAAGGCAGCATTAAAAATTACTGACGGGAAATTGTGCATTTTTATATATTTATTAAAAGGGAAAAAAACTCTGCCTGAAAAATACTCCCGTGTCTCGGTGTCTAGTTACCCACTACATCACTCACTACGGCATGAATAGGCATCTACGTCATCAATAGACATCTACGTCTCACGTTTCGTGTATTGGCTTAAGTGCTGGAGTCTTTAGACGGTGGAATTTGATAATAAGTGGTGTTATGAAATTAATCCTAAGAAGCGTATATATTTTGAAAATTTGTATGGAAACGCCCCTTCTAGTGAATTCTTGTCGAAGAATAGGTACATTGATTAAAATGATAAATAGAGAAATCCTTATGCTCTAAAAAAATCACAATTGATTTCTTCAAATGACTAAACTATTCAGAGAAATTCTTTTCTAAATGCTTATTTCTGAACGACTATGACTTTGCATTTTAGTCGAAGGTGAGAGATGTTTAATGATTAATATTTTTGGTATGTAGGTCATGTTTTGTATCGGAATATTGCGATATTATTGAAAATGCAAAAACCAGTAGTATTTAATAATAATAGAAAAAATATTTGAAGCGTTTAAGGTCATAAAATTTACAAGCTAAAATAACGAAATGTTTTATATTGTAAATATATATAAATATTTTTTCCCGATAAAAGTATATTAAAAACAATGTCGGCATTTATATAATACATGCGAGTTTGTTATGGAAATGCCGCCTTTATAATTCTTGCATCACACCTGTTCTTCTCTATGGCTGCGAATCGTGGCACCTAACTAGGGCCCAAGACAGCAGACTTCTGAGTTTTGAGAATAGGTGTCTTAGAAGAATTTTAGGTGTGCGGGGTTTGACTTTGTAGGGAACACAGAGGTGAGGCAACGGACACAGCAACCCTTGGTATCTAGTTAACTGTCATTCGGCGAAGGCGTTTTCGGCTGGCTAGGCCATATATTGCGTACGCCTCCCGAGAGCCTTAACCATGCTTGCCTATTTTACCAGAGCAGCTGGACGTGGACTTGACTTGGGAGGATGCACGGGAGCTGGCGGCCGATCGCTTAGCCTGAAGGCAGTTTGTGGATTCCATATGCTCCGCATAGGGAGCGGATGTGGTATAATGAAATAATTGTTATGGAAATAAAATGAGTTTGACCTAATGTTTTTGAGGTTTTCCACCATAACCTTCACGCAAAGCACAATGCACCCTTTGTAACCTTTTTATACAAGTATAAGGTGTGAAGCTTTTAAAATATAATATGAATTATGTAAAACAACAACCTGTATAAAACGGATTACAGGGCTTCTTAGAATGGGGGGTGGTTATGTGTGTATGTTTTTATTTTGTAATCTCTATCAGGGAGTCAAAATTCATATAAAAAAAATATTAAATAATTAAAAGTGATGGTCAAAACTACTTTATAAATAATTTATTCAAATTAATAAATAATATTATTTCACTGTAATTTTAATTTGATTATTATTCGGAACTGGCCCAGCCGCGATATTTCGGAGCCTTTTGGAAAACTTAGTTTTGTTTAGAAAGCAAAATCATCTCATCAAATATACATATATCTTTGTTTACAACAAATTACATATTGTTTTACAAATAAAAATA
>JAGVSP010001843.1:0-50187 GCA_022494985.1 Micrasema minimum
TAATGAAATACCTCGCTAGGCAAAGCCCGTGTTGAGGTATTCATTTACAAACTTTGGTAGATTATCTTGAAGAGTTAAAGTGAAGAAAATCCAAGCTCCATTTGTTCCTTTCTAATTAAGAATGTCAAACCATTTGATTTGATTTAAGCTTTTCTTCATATATTCATAATTGATGTTGGTTTTTGTATGCATTTTAGGTTCATTACATTTTAGTGGACTGTTACTTTGAATTTCCACATTTAGCACAGTAAGTTGTAAAATGATCTGTCAAGGATGACTGACAAATTATAGCAGTAAAATGATTTTTCGACTTAACCATCATAATATGATCTATGCAGGTCTCATGTTATTTGTTTTTCCTTGTTGCTTTGTTTACAGCTGCTTTAAAAGAGTAATGTATAACATAAATAAATAAATAATATTTTTACCTGAAAAATCACACTGGAATAATGAATGCCGTGAGGCTTGATTTCTACGCTATTATGTATTGTTTTTATTATTAACTATTGAACTATTGAAATGGTTATCGGGTAAATAATTGGCGGAATGGGGAATGTTTTATTTATTTATTTAATCTCCTCAACAGGCCAGAGGCTCAATTACAGTGGAGAACAACGCCACAAACACCCAGGCTTGAGTAAAATTACATTTAATTTTTTTTATTCTCATCGGGAATCGAACCAAAAACCTTAATATCATGAATCCGGCGCCTTAGCCACTACGCTACTGAGACCGCCAACATTGTATGTAATACGTAATGTGGCAATTTTAACCCAGCCGATCCCTGTAATGAATTTTAATAATCCATATCATTTCCAGAGCCTGTCTTTTTCTGTTCAGTCAATAATGATACACTGCACTTGGTGTACAGCAGTGCCCTATGAACCATTAGATGCGGATAAGTAGTAGTACTAGAGTAAAATAATATTTAAATCAAACTAAATTTTGGTTTTTATTGTTTATTTTATATTCTACGTATAGTGACAACTGTTTCGCCTTGTAAGGGAATTATCAAACTGTCCAACAAGGCGAATATGCGAAAAGGCAATTTCAATTTTACTATATGGAGTTCTATAAAATAAAAGTCAATTTAATCAATGTATTGATTAAATCCTTTCAAAAGTACAATTAGTCAATACACGAAAGAGAAAACCAGAAACCCTATTAAAAAGATTTTAGCTATCTTTAAACCTATAAAACAGATTATAATATAACCTTCTGCTTATTTATCTTAATTCTCCGGTTAATTAACTGGCTAAGATCGTTAAACCGGTTCAATATTCGTTATAACGTAATGAAACTGTTAACCGATAACGGTTTATGCGAATTTAAGAACTGCTTAAATCCTTTACGAGTAAGCATAAAATTTGAGAACGTCTATGGAAATTAAAGCCGTAAGTTTCAATGTGAAATAATACAATATGGATCAAAAGGTAGTCATGAGAAAAAAACTAACTAACCATCGCTGCATATTTCCGAAGGGGTAGGCAGAGAGAATAGTCTTTCTTGGCACATTTAAATTAAATAAAACAACTTTGTTATATAACTAGTTTTGACAAAAAAACAAAAAAAAAATTGCTAGCTCTCTGATGACAAAATTTTTTTGTTTTTTGTTAGCTCTGACAATTACAAGGCATTGTCAAAACTAGTTGGCGTTTTTTAGATAAAGTTAATCATATTAAAACAAAGTTTTTGCATTAAATTAAAATTTATAATGATTTACAACGTGAGTGGTTTTAATATAAATATTTTTTGGCAGAATTCTAACATTGCTAAAATTGTTTAATATTTTTTTTAATGCTAAGATGGAAAAAAATTTACATAAATAATATGGCTACTACGAGTACAATATATGTTTATTTTTCTTTTTACTACTATATTTATATAAGTAGACTTTTACTAATTTATTTTAATAACTCGTCAAAATGACATGATGTTTTAAAAAATAGTTGTTACTAACGACTAAAAAGGGAGTAGAATTACTAAAATGTCTCTATCACTGAAAATTTGGGCCAGCTCCTTGAGCAGGTTGGGGTGTATATTATGTTTATGACAATCTTGGACAGTGATTGGGGCAATGAAAGCATTTGGTCGCGTATTCAACCTTCTTTTCTTCCGCTTTTTCCGGTTAAACTGAATCTATTAAATTTCACGGATCAGCTTTAAAAAATCGGAAGAGTGGTGCTGGACTGAAAAAAGACTCAAAATTCTTTGAAACAGTCTAAGTCAAGGGTGGGGCTTTCACTATATTATGTTCAAAACATCAAATAACGGCACAAGCCACTTCCTGTTGAAATTTCTCTTTAAATTATTATTATTATAATAAATTGAGTGATATGTCCGCCTCGTAGCATAGTGGTAACGCATTGTAACTGTACTGTAAGTAGTAACTGCCATGCATGAGGTCGCGGGTTCAATTCCCGTAGGAGGTCAACATGAAATATTTATTTACATGTGATTTTCATATTAATATTTCATGTGTGATACCTTGTTCTGGTTCTAAAGCGTAAGACTGATCATCCTTCTTTCGTGTTATAAAAATGATCAAGATACACTGCCCTTGGTGTACCAATGCAGTGCCCTATGCACCATTGGGTGCGGATAAGGGAAAGTAGTAGTAGTTATATGTTTTGAAAAGGAAATTACAAATTTTTTAACTTAAACGGAATAAATATTCCACCAAAGTATTCTGAAGAATTCTCGTTGAATTCCGTAAAAGTTATTCGTACGTTGGATAAATCGTGCAAATATTTCATTACTCCACCAACTTAACTAGAAACAACATCTTCTTTATTATTCTTTATTATTTGTGGTTGAAAATCCGTGTATTCCCTATTTTTGAAAATGATAAATTAAAAAAAAACATAATTTTTTTATTTTTTTTTTAGTTTTAGGTGATTAACTGACAAAAACAAACATAACATACAATACGCCTTAGTCAAGATTTTTTTATTACCTGATAAATTAAAATTAAAAACACAAGACAATTAGTATTATTTAGATAATTTTTTTTAAATTGGTAAACAAATAAGCGACTTATAAAAGTTAGTTTTTTAGTTCGGTTAAAAAGGTAAAGTGAACATCTGAGTACGTCTAAGGCGTTTAACATACAGAATCGGCGTAAGACGTTAGGCGCGACGCGGACACAGCGCAGGCGTGGAACAGAAAAGGCACGGACGCGATTAAGGCGCAAAACATACAGAAACGGCGTAGCGACGCGTTGAAATCGCGTCCGTGCCTTATCTGTTCCACGCCTGCGCTGCGTCCACTCCGCGCCTAACGCCTTCCGCCGTTTCTGTATGTTTAACGCCTAACGTCACGCAGTGCGCAGAGAAAGAAAGCGCTTTACTTCGAGTCTGTCTCTCTCTTTCTTATAAATACAATAGAAACATGCAAACGCGTGATACAAACATAATAAAATGGCGTTTTTGGGTAAGCTAATTTTGTAAATGAAACATTTTAAAGAGACGCGACGTAAATAACGAAAAGAATTAAAAGAATGTACCAAATATCATATTTCTTCTTAATGATAATATCCTATTAATGCTAATTACCTAAATTTGATTGTGTATATTAAATTTTAACAACTTCTGTCCAGATTATAAATGATACCTCAAACTGAAATATTTCATATGTATTCAATATTATGACCTCGTAGAGCAGTGATAGCACATTGGGCTAACATGCATAAGATTGGGGGTTTGATTCCCGACGCGGAAGGTCAATATGAAATATTTACTCGGACTGGCGCAGAACCGTAAAATTGATCATCTTGCCTTTTTAAAAATAAAAATGGTGTATCACTTAGTGTATCAATGCAGTAGTCTGTATAAAATTAGATACAGACAAGGAAAAGAAAGAGAATTTTTTTTTGTAAATTTGGAAATAGTCTGCTTTACAAGCCCCCATTAGGAATTTAACTCCGGTATGTTTGCCACCGGGGCTAGTTGTTAAACATACGGTGTAAGGCCTGAGTGATAATGTCATTTCCTTTATGGGCTGAGTGTGAAGCGGGCCTAAGTATCAGATTTCCCTCCGGAACCACAGAGCCGCATTTATGATAAGGGCAATCTACGTCATATGTGGAGTGACGTCATGGTCGTCATGTTTCTTTACGTTTTAGATGGGAAATTACATAAAACCCAAAACGAAGAATTGGTTCAAATTTTACCGGGACGCATTTAACGACGAATTTACATTTTACATGTTCACCTCGTAGCATAGTGGTAGCGCACCTGGCTACCGCGCATGATCTTTAGTCTTCATCAATCTTCAGTCTGAAGATGCCCGTAACGGGGTGAATGCGCTAACTGGTCAAATAAATAAAAGTGGAAGTGTACCAAGTATTTTTATTTGACTTTTATTCGTTTTTTTTTTTTTTTTTTTTAATTTTAATGTAATCTATGCAATCTTATGATATTAGCACATATTTCAATTTGTAAATACTATTTTCAATAAAGCCTAAGCGGCTTGTGCTTGAAAATAGGAATCGAGTCGTGTCGAAGTGGGGATTCGAACCGACGATCTCTGGACTCAGAGACCGCGACGCTACCCACTGGGCCACCCCCCGTTATATTAAAATAAATTAAAACTATGAATTTATTATATCTGTTTATACATGGTGTAACAAAATGTAAAAGCGGAAAACTAGTGAATCTACGTCATGTTTGGAGTTGATTTTGAAGAATTTTTTAATTTTATTTGACCCATTGTTTTAGAGAAAATTGAGTAAGAACTTTTTTTTAAATATATATATATTTTTTTAATTGTTATTCAATATCATTTATTTAGTCACATTAATACCATCTAAGAAGATAACGAAATAAAAAAACGCATTTTAATAAGAATTTGTGCAATTTTACTTATTCTGCTCAACTAATGAAAGCTTTAAAGAAAAAAAAAATATTTTCGAGCTCAGATTTAAAAGTCATATTACACATTCGACTCCAAATATGATGTAGATTCACCAGTTTTCGGGTTGTACTACGAGTTTTGTTACTCTGTGTATAACTTACAATGAACACACCCCTGAATACTTCTTAATTTCCTTAGACAATATATTTGTGAACGTACACATGCATAAACTAAACACACTCACTCCAGCGACACCCATGAATAATGACGTCATTCATATAAAACAACCCCAAATGGTTGTATCCCATTTAATTAATGAGGGGTTGATTTTCAGATTCAGAACACAATATGGGAGCAATCAACATTCACGGTTTAATTAATTGGGCTTATTGTGAGATTTCTTCAGATAATGCCCAGTAATTCATTATTTCTAGTTTTACTTTTAATACAAGAAAAGTGTAAACCTTAAGTAAATCAAAAAGAATGACAGACAAATTGACCAATAAGACAACTACGGATCAAAGGCGAGACATAGCAGACAAGAACATACTAACTATAGAAAAAATTCGTATATATGGCGAGCCTCCAAAAACTTTAATAAAATATCTAAAACATTGAATATAGATTTATTTGAGAATAACCATGGTGATGTGCGGCGTTTGTTTTCCGAGTGAAATCACACTTTGTTGATCACATTTTGTTGAGTTAGATTTTTTTTTTTCTTTTTCTAACTTTTAACTCACTTTTATGTACATATAATTTTATTTGTAGTAATCTTACGATGAGAATATTTTTCTTTCTTTTTTACCTATTTTTGTTACTACCTGTGAAAACCTCTAATTGGTCTACTCTGTTTTTCTTCTAATGTTCATTATAATGATTATTTGACTGTTAGTTTTCCTATAAATAAATAAATAAGTACAACTTTCAAAAACAAAAATAGCCTACGGACAGAGACATTTAAATTTTTTTGGCACCAAAATTATCCAACTTACTAAACAAAGACAAACCACAGACAAGAACAAACAGGAAGAAGACAGAAGACCATAAATACAAAAACAAAAAAAAACTTGACAGATGGGTTATACTACACAATAAACTGAAAATGTTGTTTTCTTCATTATGAGATGATGAGATTATTTAATGGACTGGTGCGCTCTGAACTAAAATATTTATTTTGTTGATTGATTCGGCATTCACTTTGTAACACTTCATAATGAATTATGATTAAATAAAACGATGTTATGTGTTACTATTGGTTTATTCTATAAAAAAAGAATTTACCTATACTACCTGGTTTCCTACCTAGACCTCTACCCCCCTCAAGACCCCCCTGCCCTTACCTCCCCTCAAGACCCCAGTACATCAACTGCCACCACTTAACAAACAATCAATTATCAATTTTTTTATATACCTTCTTAGTATTTTACCATCACCACTGTTCCAAGGTGTTTTTTCTATTTTTTCTATTACTTCTATGTATCAATACTTATGTTACCCTTGTGTCTAGATTCTTAAGTATTGCAATTTAATGTTTTCTGTATTTTTCTGTATAAGATCTGTATTCTAATTTAGTGTCTTTTCACCAGTCGATGGGAGAACTTTACTCCCGAAACCAGGTAGTGCATGTTAATTCTATTTCTATAGAATAAACCAATTGTAACACTGTCATGTTATTCTCACGCCTATCGTGAGAATGACACTCCTAATTCTCCTTTAACTTATTAAAAATAGCAATTTAACTTTTGACCCCGTTATTCCGCCTTATTTCATTACCAAAGAATCTGCTCTATGGTAAATGAAATCTCGCGCGGAGATTTTTGGCTATGATTCCCTTCCAAAGCAACTGTCATGGCGTGCGGATGTCGCTATTTTTTATACATGCCGTCCAGACCTAAAAACCGAGGGCATTATGGCAAATTCGTAAGTGTTGTAGCTTTTTAATATCAATTTAAATCCCCGAATCAAACTACGTATTACAGCCTAGTCTCTCTGATCTTTTTTTCAGGTCTAATGCCCTTTTATACTTCTTTATACTTTTTCTATACTCCTTTTTTATACTCCCTTTATACTTCCCTACTCCAAATATGTATTGACATAATATTATAATTTAAAATGGCCTAGACACGGATCGCTGTCTAGGAGCTAGTTACCGAGTGTCACACGCTGACCGGTACATTCCATAATGCAGATATTATCCAATATCTGTCATCTCTCACACGTGAAATTTCCGGGACCACGTGTGAGGTTATACTTACATTGATGCTTCAAAAGACTGATTTATAAAGCTTAACCTCGTGCATGTCCTGATGTGGACAATGCACACTTACGATACATGGATTCTTCACCTCTCTTCAAAATTTCACCACTACGTAAAATGAAATTCTTAACCTCCAATTTACTTCATTCATCTCAATACTAGACTGCATTTTCTTTAATCTTCGACGGTACATCATTTTATTTGTAAATTCCAGTATGAATGATTCGATGGATGGATTCATTACTTAAGTTTGCAACCTATATTTGTAATTATCTCTATATTATATATTGTCAAAATTATAACCTATATACTTACCGTGCCTAGCACATTATCTTGACCTTGTAAACTTACTTATTTTTCATTACACACACTGAAATTCTGTATCCTTGTTTTATTTATATTCTGAACTCTGTGGTATTACAATCCTTGCTAACTTCTATAAATTTTTTGTGAGTCTCTTGTTAACTGATTGAGCTATGCAGGTGAGCGTCTGAGGATGATGAGCAAATCAGGTAAGCCTCTCAGCCTTAACGTTACAACACATAACATCGTTTTATTTAATCATAATACAATATTTATGCTTGTGGAATATGGAGCCCCTATCATAAGAAATATATAACAAATTCAGAAGAAGAATTCACTGACATGAAAATGTACGGGACGTACTCAAATGTTCTTATTTATAAACGAATTGCACGAATGCTTTTGAGAAAGTTTTGTATAACAAACGTAATATTATAACCTTTTAGTACATGTAACTAGTATTTGTGATAATGTACCCTGTTCATTTAATTTATTTCAACGTAAATACAAAAGTATATTTATTGAACGTCAATGAGTAAGTAAGTCAATATAGTAAAATAAAATAAAATTTAAATACAAATACAAATACAAAGTAAGTCAATTTATAGTATATATTGTGTTGGATCAACACCAAGCATCCGTGCTATTTAAATAGTCATCAATTTTATAATACGCTTTTTTGCATAAGATTTTCTTAATTTTAGTATTAAATATTTTCTCCGTCAAAATCAAAATATTTGCGGAAATTTTATTATAAAAGCGTATACAGACCCCCAGGAATGAGTTCGCAGTCTCATGTAGTCTTAATTTAGGGAGGCCAGATTTCCTTTATTTCTAGAATTATAGGGATGCCTATCGCTAACCTTATGAATTTTATCTACATTTTTACGGGCATACATAACCTTTCCCTACCATACATTAATTAACAATACCTACATTCATTTTCATAACTCTTCTCAATGTGATTGAAAAATCATTCCATAAGCCTTAATTCAATAAAGCCTAAGCAAGGAACTTTCTTTACAAATGCATTCTTGGTAGCTTTCTCGTTGAATAATGCACACTGAAAGTATTTTCAGGACCATGAAAGCCTGAAAGCTTGCACCTACGAAGGTTAGGGCTGAATTCTCGCTTTAGTGGGTCACATAAATTATTAGGGAGGGAATTGTTACTCTCCCGATAGTAGACAAGACTGCAGAATAAAGAATGAAGACAGGAGAATGTGGAATGCAGGTCCCAATAGGTTGTTAGAAACAGACGATTTTTTAACGGAAGGTCGGAATCATAATAACCAACTAACTAACTAACCATCACGCCATTTCCCCGTAGGGGTAGGCAGAGAGGATAGAACGCCATACCACTCTGTCCTGACATACTTCCTTTGCTTCCTCTACATTCATACATCTTCTCATGCACACACGCCAATTATTCCGACTTTCCACATGACCACTTTCAAGTACTGGACGTACTTGGTCAAGCCATGTCTTTCGGCCTTCCGTGGCTTCTACATCCAGGCACACTTGCATTTTAACTTCTTTTAGCCGTTCTTTTATCACTCATTTGCTCCACGTGATTAAACCATCGTAAAAGCCCTTTCTTAATTTTGTCGATAATGCTTATCTCAGCCTTGCACTCTGCTCTAATTTCGACATTTGTACAATACATAGTCTTACCACACATTCGCCTGAGAGATCGCATTTCAACAGCATTCAGTCTATTTTCATCCTTCTTTTTCCAACACCAATTATAATAAATCATAATTATAATAAATAAAGCCAATTTATATAGTGCCGCTAAAGGCGCTTTACAACCCCTAGGTCTAATATGATTAATGATTATAAATAAAAAAGAAATGTGTCGACTACTCTAATCTTATAACTGTCTACACAGTAGGTAATTCAGATCCTACCGCTACAATAAATTTACCATAATAATATTATAATTTTGATAACTACGTGTCACTCGGGGGAGTTTTTTTTATTATAGGTGTCAGTTGCATTATTGTTTGCCTTGCTTTTAATGTACAAGACTTATATTTACTTCAAAGAAGCACATGGCTTCTGATTTGCTTTACTTATTGTAATGTATCGGACGGGATAATCTGATGTAGACCAAAAGGAGCTTCTCCGCATTTGCCTTAGATGACGAGAAAACCAAGGAAAACTCGTCACAGAGAAGGCCGACCATTGAAGGACTTTAGTGGTTGCATTAAAGACACATAATTTAATTAATTTTTATATAAAAGTGATTTTTTAAATTTATTTATTCATATGTTTATTTATATTTTTAATGCTGTACACACAGTGCTATGTTTGGTACAATGTTTGTACAGTAAGCAAACAAAAGTATACAAAGTGGTTATGTTATGTCATGCGTATGTTGTGCTGTGGTATGTGTTTGGCGTGTGGTGAACGTGTTGGGAAATCTGAATATTTAAACGCAGGAGACGATAAGTAAAAAGAAAGAGGATACCGCCGTCCTGGCAGACCGTCGATGACCATCTTACGGATGTTTTCGGCGCAGCGGATGGATGCGGGCCTGACGTGGGAGGAGGCGAGAGAGCTAGCTGGTGACAGGGTCTGCTGAGGGATCTAGTGAAGTCCACATGCTCCACATAGGGGCAAACGTGGCGAAAGAAGAAGAATAGGATACGATAAGTAGGTTATAATAAGTAATAATAAATTTGCGGCACTCAGCCTCCGCTTATAGCAGAGAGCTGAGTCGCTAAACGGAACCAAGTGATGCTATTTTACAAAGCATTTTTCAAAATATCGTATTTTTATGGAAGTTGGATCCTGAAAAATACCAAAATTTGCTGTTTTACGCTTATCAATTAATAATATTATGGTGAAAATTAAAATCAAAGGACATTATTATCACAAGACGCCTTACTATTAGTTATGGCACACAAGAAATCTTTAGTTTTAGGGAAAAGTGTATTAAATGAGACTTAGAAAATCGCACTTTAAGAGATATGAAATATTCAATGTTTACTCTACATATTATATTCATTTTACGTAGATTATCATTATTATCACCTATTAACCCTGTAAACGCCTAGATATCCGTACTCCTTTCTAAACTTCTTGACACTGTCGAGATACAAGATATACCAAAGTTGGCACTAAATACTTGATTTTTCTACCTGTAAATTTTGACGTAAATATTCTGCTTTAAGTATAAGTATTTAAGGTTACTAAGGTTTAGTTAAGGTAAGTTAAGATAACATCTCCCCTAGACACTAATTTCCTTAATTTTCCTTAAGTGAAGTCATTACTTACTAAGTAAAGTCCTTAATAGCGGAAACATTTCTTTTTAAAATCATAGCTTTAAGAATTGTAGTTTGAAAGAAATTCAATTAAACTTATCTCTATTAATACGTATTCGCACTCAGTGGCGCTTATGACACCTTATCTTTTCACAAAATGCAGTGCTCTTGATAATTTATTACATGAAAGCAATATGATTAGTCTTACGTTTTAGGGCCAGTCCAAGGTATAACTTATCGCACCATGAATGAATTTTAAAAAGTAAAGCATAGGGCACAGCATCGGTACACCAAGTGCAGTGAATCTTGGTCTGTATTTATAAAGTACATGACAAAACTCATTTAAAGAAAATGATATCAATATATAATAAACATTAATTTTTTTGTAGACGCACTGACATCGCTCATATCACAACTATAAACACAATATACGAAAAACAGATGAAAACCATATATAAAAACAAACCAAAGTGAAACTAACTATAATATCATTTCAAAATATTATTACGTCAAAACAAAACAATTATCACAATTTAAAAACAAAAACAAACAGAATCAGTAAAAAAAATTAAAACCCAAGCTTTTAGCCGCAGCAGGAATCCCATTGTTTTCAAATATGATATTAACTCATCACCTTGTGAAAAAGTCACAGAGATGTCAGACCTAGGAATCCTGTTCAATGAAAAATTATGCTTCGTTAATCATATATTCAAAACATATAGTTAATAAAAGTATGAGAACATTGGGGTTTTTACTGAGGACAATAAAAAATTTGGAATCTATGAAAACTAATGAAAATTTTGTACAAATTGCTTTAGTAAGAAGTCAGCTTGATAATAACTCGGTCATTTGGTCTCCTTATTACAGAGTTCACGTAAAGAACATTGAAAGAAATCCAAACGTACGAATTTTTGCGCTTTATTAATTTTAAAATTAAATATTCCCATTGTAAACATAAATTATAACTTTGTAAATAACTTTTTGAAATATACAAACATTAGAAAATAGAAGAATATTAAGTGATTGCTCTCTTTCAGTTCAAAGTATTAAAATCTATATTTGATTGTTGTCAACTAACAAATTTAATTAGTATACGAGTGCTTGGTCGAGTTACCCGTAGTAATGCACTATTTTACTGTAGCCAATCATCGACCAATTACAGTGCAAACTCACATACATATACGACGAATGCACGCACTGGCTAACAAGCATACTAATGAAGTTGATGTTTTCAACACTAACCTAGTGCATTTTAGGGAACAGTGTCTGTATGCCATCTCTGGTGGTAATGAATAGCTACCTACTGTGTAATCATTTAAAAATGTCAATGTTAAAAGCCCTATGGGTGTTAAAAACAATAAAATAAAAATAAATAAATTTGAATAATTGAAAAAACAAGTTATTTCATTTTTAAAATACTTGCTTAAAAAAATACTTATTCACTTCAGAGGTCCATCTTTGGATAGTTTAGTTACTAACTAACTAACTAACTATCACGCCATTTCACCGAAAGGGGTAGGCAGAAACGTTGCTTTTAGAACGCCGACATTCCACTCTATGTACTGGCACACTTCCTTTGCTTCCTCCACATTAATACATTTTCTTTTTTATAATCGTATTTTAAATATTAACATCTGAATCACACCCACGACTCTGTCCATTTTTTGTATTTGTCAAGATTTATAAAATCGTAGAAAGTATTGATATTTTACGAATGGCATGAAACACATGGGAACCATTACATACTATTCTGAGACATAAATGTATATTATAACTTCAAAGAAATGTATTAAAACGTTCGCAAAAAGGGTAACACGAAACGGCCAAACGGAAGCATTCTCCCAAATTTTCCATTTGTCCAATGGACCATAAACTTAATATATCTCGTGGCTTTACTGCTAATACTTCTACTCTCCCTTATCCGCACTCAGTGGTGCACAGGGCACTGTATTGGTACATCAATAAATGTATGTAAACAATTACACTGACTTGGCATTTACTTTATAGAATTCCATAATATAATATATATTATAAAATATATCATATATCATTATATATCATATATCATGTATGATTTATCATATTTTATATATAATACGTTCAAATCATACTAGATTCTTTTATTCTATTTTATTAATATCGTGACAATTGTTTCGTTTTATTGGACATTATCAAACTAACAGTTTTATACAACATTTTAGGCGTGTTTAAATACTTGTACACAAATCTGAATTTTACTGATTGTAGTACCTACATAACTGGTTGCAGTACCTACATAAAGTGGCCACTTAACCCAGCCAATCACAGGTCACAAGCCCTGTAAACGCTCTTATATTCACATTCCTGAATTTGGAAAAAAATTCTCTACCTCATCTCTGTGGGGATATAAAATTTAAAAAAACAGTTTTAAAAAAGACTTCTTGAGTGTTTTAGAGATTGACAGGTTTTAAGCCCTGTAAAAACGCCTGGATAATCAATATACGTTTCCAGAGCCTGTCTCTCTGACTCAGTTGAGATATCAATAATGACTAAAACATTTTATTTAAAAATACGTAATATAAATACCATCTAAAGTTTTGAGTATATCTAAATAATTCTGTCAATCTATTTGCAGTTTATATCAGATCCACACCCACGGGACGTAGACCTGACTTGGAGGGACGCACGAGAGCTGGCAGCCGAGTTTGTGGAACCCATGTGATCCACATAGTTAGGGGATATGAAATGATGACGATGAGGATGAAAAAAGATGTTAATTAAATATGTAAAATAATAATTATAAATAAATAAGTAATTTGCAAAATACTTTCTTATGTACTTAAACTACAATTTTACAGTTTTCGTTAAATATTCTGGCAGTTATTTGTTCCCTATCGTATTTACATGTCAACATGCAACGAACAGTGAAATGTAGATAACTGAAATAAATTAGCATGCCTAATGTATTCTACCGTTTGATGTTAAATTAAGCTGTGTGGTTTTATCCACATTTTTTTTATTTTCATTCATCAACTAAAAATATTACAAAATAGTTGATGCTATAATAAATCCTCACTGGGGTGACCCGTGCCGAGGACTAATCAATATTAATTTTTAATTATTTACGTACAATGGATCCATGTGTGTTTTTAATGAATTGTAAAATTGTGAATTGAAAATGATTATCTGTTTGCTTGAATAATTTTGTTTATCTCTACTCTACCCACCTCTAATATTCAATTTGACACAGCTTTTTTGAAGACAAGTTCTTGTTTTATTGATCTGATGGACAAAGGAAGCATATTGTAGAGCTTGACAGCATAATACTCATAATCCCTCTGACCAAAAGCAGTCCGTGTGTCTTTACTTGCTTCAATTTTTTCTGCGTTTCGTGTGGCTCTTGGAGAGGAGTTTACAGGATCAATTTCAGGGTAGGGATGGTGCAGGAATGTGGGTGAATAATTCAGTGAGGTAGTGCTATCTTTAGTTACATTTTTTTTATGTTTGCAAGCGAATCAAAGAGTTAAGGCTTTTACTGGGTAAAATTCAACGTTTGTCTGTGGACTCTGTACCCGAGAGTCAAAAAGCCTCACTACAAAATCAAGGTTTTTCAGGAGACGCAATAATGTGTTTTCTAGCATAAATAGCTGTATTTCTCCAACTTACTTTGCATGACGCCATTTCGCTGTAAATAACATACCAGTTCTGATCAATAATTGGCAGATATGGATACCAAATACTAGGTCGAATGGGGAATAGTTATACTAGCTCAGTCATTGACGGGTCATAAGCTCTTTTAACGCATATTCCCTTTATACGCATATTCCCTTCCAAACTTCTACTCCTGTTGCGATATAACTTGTATTTGAAGCCTTATAAATTTTCCTTTTGTTGCTCCTCCTTTCGTTTCTTTATCTTATTAATTAAAATATTTTTCATTACAGTTTATCTTGATTGCTTCACTCTCAGGCGGACTAAAAAAACATCTTAGAAAAACAAAATATAAATTTCAATATATTCAAAGTGGTTTAAAATAAAAATAGAGAAAACAAGGTTTTGTACAGATAAAAGCAGACAAATTACTTTGATGAACGAACTAGATATTTGGTTATTCTATGGAATAAAACACGAAGGAATGTTTTACATTTCAGATAAGAACATTTATTCTTTTCTCAGACACAGTCCACGCTTGATAAACAAAACCCAGTGAAGTATAACTTTTAATTCGATTCCAAAATATTACAATCGCAACGTGAATTTGTAGTATTATGAAATAAGTAATATTTACTGTATTATAGTATAGCTATATTATTAACTACTTTTGTTTGGTCATGTGGAGCGAATGAGTGATGAAAGAACGGCTAAAAGAAGTTTAAATGCAAGTGTGCCTGGATGTAGACGCCGCGGAAGGCCGAGAAAGACATGGCACGACTAAGTACGTCAAGTACTTGAAAGTGGTCATGTAAAAAATTGGAATAATCGGCGTATGTGCATGAGAAGATGTATGAATGTAGAGTAAGCAAAGAAAATCTGTCAGGACAGAGTGGTATGGCGTTCTATCCTCTCTGCCTACCACTACGGGAAAATGGCGTGATGGTTAGTTAGTTAGTTAGTTAGTATCACGCCGTTTCTCCAAAGGGGTAGGTAGAGAGGATAGAACGCCATATCACTCTGTCCTGGCAAATTAAATTCTTACGAGGATTTGCCACAAGATCAAACCATTAATTCTGTCTGTACTTTCGCTAGCACCACATCTCAGTTGGGATTTGTTTCGGGAATGAACTTGGAAATGTCCCTTTCATGTTCCCGAATTTCGAAAAACACTTGTATAATAAACTACTTTTGTTTATCGCGCTTCTTTATGGGGTACTACGCCGCGCCGTGTCATGGCCGTAATGGAAACAAAACGAAAACAAAACAACCAGAAATAAGTAAACTGTACATATCGCACCTTCGGTAAAACAAGGGCATAATTGTTAAAAATTTAAAAAAATTAGTTAAGTATTCCAATGTATTTTAAAAACCCGTGGCCCCTCTTTCAGACACAAAATTACACAAGGCCTCCCTGGAAGTTTGCCTTTTTAAAATTAAATAAAACAGAAAAATGTAGTGTAGGTACTTATTTTTTACAGAAAATGTGAAGGTGCTTATTTTTTAAAAATTTAAATTATAGTGTCATAAATAAGATACGCGAACGCTGTAACGACAATGTAAACATCATAGGCCCATAGCGGTCGATTCATGAACTACATGTGTACGCATATAATTTGAAACATCACAAAATCATAGATGATTTTATTGTACTATATACATCCTGTAATAACAGATTTTTATAATTCTATAAGGTCATACATTTTAGCACCTTATGGCCCCATGATTGCTTCCCAGGGCTCCCCTACTCCCCCAGAGCCAGAGAAGGCCCCCTCAGATCTCTCCAGGGCCCCCCGGGGGGCCAGGTGGGCCACTTTGGGAACCTATGATCTAGAGGAACAAAGTCTCTCATTAAGTTCAGTCCTATTTTGCCAGAGGGCGATAGCGCCTTTGTCACATTAGTGTGTTTTTTTTAATATATTGGCGCGACCAAATCTCATTGGTCAGTTGCGGCGTTGCGTTGTCCGCGCGCGGAGAAGCTGTGTTCTGGAAGGACAAAGTCACATTTTGTGTGCCTATGCTTTGAACACATTCTTTGGAGGTGCTCACTACTGGAGGATTGTAGGGACATGTTGGACGGGATGACCGAGGTTATGAGGCCATGGAATCCCGATTTCTTTGCAAACAGAGGCAACTTTGAGCTTTTCTCGGAGCCTGGGTGCAGAGGTGGGACATCCTTAGGGGTGAAAATCCTCAGTAGGGAAGTACAGGGTGCGATAGCACATGAGACCCAAAATATATTTATACATAGGTAATAGATGCATGAGTAGCTTGGTGTATGTTGGACCGGATTGAACTCATATTTGTGAACGTTCATTCCTATTAAAGGGAGTATTTATGCTAACACTAACAATAGATTTAGTGGGGCAGTCCCCGTCTGGTCGCCCTCGCTTGCCTGAGTCCCTCAGGACTGCGTTTCTGGGAACTGGCGTGGGTGTTTCTTGGTGGAGTCCTTCTTTCTCATTTTTTATGGGTATTTTGCGTATGACTGTGACTTGTTTTGGTTAGGATGTGGATAGGGGTACGGCAGGGGACGCATGAAATAGGTCCGCCAGATAGGATGACTGGTTTAATATTGTATGTTGTGGTTTGGACGAGATTGCTGCCGCGTCTTCTCTGGGCGTGGTTGGCGGGGGGCGGGCGGGAGGCTGCGGTTGGGCGGGAGGTGGTTGTAACTAACGACTAAAAAAGGGGTAGAATTACTAATATCTCTATCACTGTAAATTCGGGCCAGATTCTTGAGCAGGTTGGGGTGAATGTGTTTATGAAAATCTTAGAGCCGAGACAGTGATAGAGGGAATGAAAGCATTTGGTCGCGTATTCAACCTTCTTTTCTTCCGCTTTTTCCAGTTAATACTGAATCTATTAAATTTCGCGGATTAGCTTTAAAAAATCGGTAGAGTTGTGCTGGACTGAAAAAAGAATTAATAGTCTTTAAAACAGTTTAGAGAAAGGGTGGGGCTTTCACTGTACTTATGCTATGATACGTATAAGAAATGATAAATTATTAGAAAAAAAAACGATTTTTGCAAAAAGTATTATTTTCATTTTGTAAAACATCTAAAAAGAATGTGTTACTAGTCATACCTAAATCCAAAATTATTGAATTTTGGTGCAAAAAAGGCAGAAGTGTACATGAAAAATATTATAGATTTAATTAAATCAATAATAAATCATTTACCCCTGTAAAGAACATACCTAAATACACACATAATTAAGGCATATTTCACGAAAAAAATATGTGTTACTTATGATTTATACAGCCAAAATAACACGATATTATTATTCAAAAATCTTAAAATGTCTCTACTGAAAAATTACAAAACGTGCAACTGTGCCCTTGTCTTACCGAAAGTGCGATATGAAATATTACATACGGTAATAACGATGTTTCTAGTTTTTGAAGTCTGTATAATTTTTTTTCATTATTATTCATTCGCTCAAAATTCCCCATTGTTAAGAGCGATGAAATATTTCTCAAAATATGAAAGGGTTCACGACTTGGACCCGTTTAACGACTCGACTCTCTGCTATAAGCGGAAGCTAAGTAAAGCTAATTTATTATAATGATAACCCACTTATTTTATATTTTTATATACAAAGTAACAGACTGAATTTGTATAAAATTCAGGAATAATCATTTTTGTCTGTCTGCAGAATAAAATGGATTATTATAACAATTATTATAAAAAATTGGAGCATGTGTATTTGTGTTTCTATAAAAAATTACATAATCGTGCCTAAAATTAAAAATAAATATGGACAACGAACTTTATATTCCAAAATTATTTAATAGATATTATTATGTTACCTGTGGACTTAAAAACATCTACAAAAATATTAAAAATAATCTTTTTGAAGATTTGGCTGTGAGAAAAAACTATCTTGTACTGATTTTATCATTTTTTAAGCAACATTTTGGGCGTGTTCAAGTACTTGTACACAAATCTGGATTTTTATCCCAAGATGGGAGCAGGTATATATTTCATTTTATATCCCTAGAGAGATGAGGTAGAATTTTTATCAAATTCAGGAATATGGATATTCGAGCGTTTACAGGGCTTATGACCTGTCATTGGCTGGGTTAAGTGGCCACTTTATGTACTAGAACTTCCCCATTCCGCTTATTAGCGAATATCCACACCAGGTAACATTTTTGAGTTTGGATATATGTTACGAATCGAGAATCATCCACCAGCGAGTTGAAAGTTCCATCTATGCATTGATATTTTAAGTTTTTTTTTTGTTTTTCTCTAGTCTCATTTAAACAATGTAATAATAGTTAGATTAAATATATATAAACAATCAAACAAATTTTCACTCAAAACTGCTGTGTGATTTTTTTTTTTTTTTTGCACCTGATGACTTAATCCGATCGCTTGGCCTGGAAGCAGTTTGTGGATTCCATATGCTCAACATAGGGAGCGGATATGGTATGATGATGATGATGCACCCGATGACAAACTATAATAACTACAGTTTATCGGGACAGAACTGTTTTTTTAAATTGTTTAATTTCAATGTTATTGTAAATTGTTTATGTGAAATAAAATAAAATAATGAAATATCATTTTTTATTTATATTTTTTATTGACATTACTTAGTGGAATTCCATGATTAATAAAAATCATTTTATAAAAACTGTAATACGTTTATTTTTTCATGCATGGTCACAAAATATAATAAATTATTTTTATGGGACCCTAGACTGTCACTTTATATTAAATCTGTCCAGGAGAAGGGTAAGTCCTGTTAACCCCGTAAACAAAAATTTCTTTAGACAAGCTGTCACAAAATAATACGCTATGTAACAAGAAGGTGGGTTGTATTATCCTTATTTTATTATCTTGGTTCCTGATTTAATAAATCGATGGCTTATTCCTATACGGAGACATCTCAAAATGCAAGTGTAAGAATGACAACGTAAAAATTAAAATCTTGGTAAAGTGGCCACTCAACCCAGCAATTGACTGGTCATAAGCCCACCCAAAATGTTGTATAAAATTCCTGGTCTAAATATAAGTCAAATAAATCGCAGTCATCTGCAGGCGATTACTAGTAATTAATTTAACTCGGTCAGAGTCTTAATTACGAAAATGAAGTAATTTGCTAATAAATACTTAACTTCAAAATCAATGCATAGATAGAGGTAGTTACGCGCTGGGGAATTGTTTTCGATTCGTAACATATATACAAAATCAAAAATGTTACCTGGTGTGGATATTCGCTAATAAGCGGAGTGGGGAATGTTGTGGTACGTAAAGTGGCCACTTAATCCAGCCAATGACAGTTCATAAGCCCTGTAAACGCTCTAATATCGATATTCCTGAATTTGGAAAACAATCTACTTCATCTCTGTAGGGATATAAAATGAAATATTAAAATCTTGTTTAACTGATATGGTGTACCACTGCAGTGCCCCCATGCACCATTAGTTGCGGATAAGGGAAAGTAGAATTAGTATAAACTGATATGAGAAAAAAAAATAAAAGTTTTGATTATCAAGTCATGCGTTATCATAATTTACAAAAGACAGTAAGTAAATTAGTTATTTTTCAATGAAATAAAATGTTAAGTACAATTATTATGAGAGACATTGTACAATTATTATCAATTTCATTTTATATCCTTACAGAAATGAGGTAGATTTTTTTCAAATTCAGGAATATGGATATTCGAGCGTTTACAGGGCTTATGACCTGTCATTGGTTGGGTCAAGTGGCCACTTTTATGTACTACAACATTCCCCATTCCGCTTATCAGCGAATATCCACACCAGGTTAAAAAAAAAAATAATTTGTTTATATGTTGTCTCTTTAAAGAAATTGGCCGAAACTGTATATATTTTAGATGTCAGGTTATATTATAAAATGTTTATCAGAATTATTTTATTTATCAAACGTTTGTAAAAATTATAAGTAAATGCCTAGTGGTATTGTATTTAGGATGTTGGGCGTTATTCATTACAGTTCGAGTTTCCCAGCGGGTCTTTATTGAAGTGTAGTTTATGTCCGTGTCATACTTTAGTGATTAGTGCCGTGAGTTACTATGCATGAAGTTTTGGAAATATTAAATAACTAACTAACTAACCATCACGTTATTTCTCGAAGGGGTAGGCAGAGAGGATAGAACGCCACACCACTCTGTCCTGGCACACTACCCTTGCTTCCTCCACACTCATACATCTTCACATGCGCGCACGTCGATTATTCCGACTTCTTACATGGCCACTTGTTTTACTTGATCATGGCTTGTCTTTCTCGACCTTCTTCGACTTCTACACCCAGGCACAGTCGCATCGTATATTTTTTTAGCCGTTCTTTCATCATCCATTCGTTCTACATGACCGAACCATCGTAAAAGACCTTTCTTAATTTTTGTCGATAATGCTTATCTCAGCCTCGCATTCTGCTCTAAATTTTCAACATTAGTGCACCTATCATACATAAAAGAGATCGCATTTCACCTGCATTCAATCTACTTTCATCCTTCTTTTTCCAACTCCATACTTCGAATCTCATAATATGTGATATTTGTAAAAGAACACCCCAAATTCATTTTTTCCACGAACTTTGAGTTACATTTTTTTTAAATGGTTATGCCATGTATTAAGGAGCACAAAAAGTCTAAGGCCCGGTTGTTTGACCGATAGTATAAACTAACTTGAGTTAAAATTTTAACTTTAGTTTAAAAAATCACAAAAATGGGTTGTTTGACCAGTGGTATAGTATAGAACGTCTAACTTAGTTAAAAATTTATATCCCTCGACCAGGGACGGATATATATTTAAACTTTAGTTTTAAAAAAACAAGATGGCGTCCTACAGACGCTCGTTTCATTCGATTCGAGTTTTCTCTTCATCGTTTTTCTTAATCAAAAATAGTTTATGAATAAAAGTAATGATGCAGAGTAGCATAGTTTTTATGTATGTATAATAGGGATACTTGGATTTCACCAAAAAGGACTGCATATTATTAATAACAGCCTATTTACATTCTGTCATTGTAGTAGTTTCAACTGTCACACGCGCCCGTATCTTGGATTTTCACGCGTCTGTACATTTGAGTGAATATTAACCGAAAAATGGATTTATCTATCGTAAATAACTATGGTATTAGTGATAGTTCAGAAGAAGATGAACTCCTTCTGAACTATTTGCTTTTCCCACAAAGCCAAAGTATTTTTTTTGACCGAGGACAAAACGGCATGTTATTGTGGGATGACGGTGAATTCTTAGCAAGATTTCGTATGTCAAAAGAAACCGTTTTGTTTTTTGTGGCTAACGCAATTTATCGAAGACGACCTCAAAACCTCTACCAACAGGTACGTTTTTTTCTATAAATCCAATATATTGGTGAATAATATTATGACTGTAGTAGGTATAGGTACCTATAGATTATGTCAGTGCTCGTTCTGGTTTGTGAATAATAAAAAAAATCTGTTCCAGGAATCATGCAGTCATTCCTGTACAACAAGTGCTGTTAGCTCTAAGATTTTATGCTACAGGCACAATACCCAAAAAACCTGATATTCTTCTTTGATTCCACTTCTCCTGTATCTGTGAACTTGCTTTTAGGTTCAATTATCTTATAAGAGTGTATTTTCTTTCACCCCTTAGACTAGAGATAAGCCTACGTTCGGCAATAAACAAACCTTATCGATATTTATAAGGGAGTGTTTTACGCTATTTTCTAACCGGAGAATCCTTATCTCGAAGCCGAGATAAAACATATAAATTTGTAGCGTATTTAAACTGAACGTGACTTCTAAATTTAATAGATAATCATCTTCAGCATTAAAATTTCACTCCAAATTATTAATAATGAACTATTTTTTTACTAAAGAAACGCTCACATACTTTTTATTTTTTTATTTATTTATTTACAACGCCTTTAGGGCTTTTACATTTAAACAAAGTTACACATTACAATACAACCAGTATGTAGAAATTCAAATTGGTACATAAAATAATTTTAAAATAAACTTCCTAGATTCTTAAACAAATTAATTTTGAAAACTAAAAAAAAAAATACCGCAAATTTTGAGCGCACTTTTGTACGCAAAAATGTTTTTTCAGGATGTCGGATAAAATGTTAAATATATTTTAAAAATGAACTAAAAACACTTAATTTGGTGAATCTAGTTTCATCTAACTTCGGATGTGGCCTTTATGGTGGGACACCCTTTTAACCATAGGTCTTCCAAATAACTTAAGTTTATTATATAGTTAGGCATACATAATAAGAAAATTCTGTATTTACGTCACAAAAAATTGTATCTGGTTTTACTAGTACCACTTTTTCTTTTCTGCATTAGCTTTGGAATATCTGATGATACATAAATAAGCACTGCATTCGTTGGTAGACCAATAACAGTTTATCTTGATCGTCGCTTATTATGAAATAAAGGCAAGATAATCAATCAGTGTTATGCTTCAACGCCATTTCAAGGTATCACATATTATGAAATAATAGAGCTGACATAAATATGTCTTAACATTTTTTGCAGTTTTATCACGTAGGCACGATAGAGGTCTATCGTGTTGAGTTCAGTAACAGAATGTAAGCGATATAAATCATTTTTATCTACAGGGATGACAAGAGATTAATATCTGGCGTTTAGTTGGTGAAGAGAAGGGCACAATAAGACTGGCATTAGCCTTACCCGTATTATGGCATCCCTTGATGCTAGAACTTTTATTTCTGTTGTACGTGATGTACTTTTAAAGCGCATTTTGGCATCACATTGCGCTTAAAAAAGCTTTGAAATTATAACGAAGTCCTTTAAAAACCTACAACTAAAATTTTACAAACTCTTTAAACGAAATTCTTTGTTTTTAGCTACTTTTTAAACGCAAAACAACATTTTAAGTGTGTCCAAATACTTGTAGACAAAAACTGGATTTCACCCATTACGGGCTAATAATTACAATTTGACATCTCAACAGAGGCGAGAAGTGTGGAAGGGAATATGGATATCCTGTAAACGCCTAGATATCCATATTCCCTTCCAAACTTCTCATCTCTGTTGAAATGTCAAATTGTACTTTTTAAACTTTATAAAAAGTAGCTAAAAGCAAAGAGGTTCATTTTAATAATTTATAATGGATAACTACAAAGTGAGTGCTTCTAACATGAATTTCATATAATTTTACATTTTCACTGTAGTATCTTTGTAACTAAGTTCTGCCACGTCATTCTTATTTCTAATTCACGCCATATTCGCAAAGGGTATGCAGAGAGGATATAACGCCATACACTCCGCCCTGGGATGCCTCTCTTGCTTCCTCGACATTCACACATCTTCTCATCTTTTTACTTAAATAATATCTAGTTTTAAGTGCGCATTGATTTTATTGCGTTGGCCGCCTCGTGGTGCAGTGGTTAGCACGTTGGGCTACTATGCATGAGTTCAAATTGAAGTATTTATTTCAAAGTATTTCCGATACACATATTTCATGTGACTCTCATTGAGTGTAAGACGAATCATTTTGCCATCATGTAACAAATTATCAAGATAATTGGTGTAACAATCCAGTGTCCTATGCACTATGAAGTGCGGTTAAGGAAAAAGAAAAAAGTAATAAATATTTTTTTCAAATAATACTAGCAGTAAACTGTTTTTTGTCAACTACCAATTAACTAGAATTTAACACAATTTAATCAAAATTATCCTGTTGAAAAAATTACCGTCGTAATTACGAATAGATAATAAAAAATTTCAGATATATTACTCATATTCGACTTTTTAATCATTTGGAAAAAAAGCATGACAGGTACCGGCTCTCTGCTATAAGCGGAGACTGAGTAGGGCCAACATATTGTCTCATGCGCTTAAATATTCAGATTTCCCAACACGTACACACCACACTCCACACACGTACCACAACACAACATACACATGATATAACATAATCACTTTGTATACTATTGTTTGCTCACTTCACGTCTTCAGAAATTTGTCTTGTACATTGTGTTGTCCACGTAATTCGTGTTATGTTGTATATATTACCTTAAATTGGTCCTAGTTCATTGTACCTAACATACTACTGTGCGCACAACATTAAAATATATAAAAATAAAATAAATTAGCGTCTTGAATATGTTTATCTTTCGGTTTCAAGACAAATGTTTCAGGTAATTCCTTAATAATTTGTTAAAATTTATCAGTAACATATGCCACCCTTTCTCGAGCCTATATTCCTAGTAACGTTAAAAGAATTACGCAAAACATTTTTCCCATACGTTTTCCCTGTAGGGATAATAAAATGAAACATATATTTTATATATTATTAATATCCCAACAGAGACAGAGAAACTCTGGAAATGAATGTGGGTTATCTAGGCGTTTACAAGGCTTATGACCTGTCATTGGCTGGGTGAAGTGGCCACTTGACGTACTACAAAATTCCCCATTCCGCCCATCATCTGATAACCATATATGACAAATTTTTGGAACAATTATATATTGAAATTGTCTTCGTCGTTCCGCTTTACAGAATGTTTCTATGCTGGTGTCATCTATTGAGAAGATTGTAAAGAATTTTTTTTGGAAATCACATTTTTATTAGTGTTGGTAATATATTTTATCTTTATTTTAGCATATCCACCTACCTGCTGATTTTTGTTTATTTGTTCATTTGATAACCTATTTATTTTAATTATGAAGTTATTCACTGTTTATTGTATTTTTAATATAAATTCCCTAAAAATATATATATTTTAGTTCACCTATTTTAGTTCACCTATTTTAGTGAACCTTAAGAAATGAAATTAATGAAGTGGAACATTTCACTCTTTATTAATGTTCTAATAAACATTTTGACTGTGTACAAACACTGGTTTATACCCATGACGGGCTTGTATAAATCATTATTACCTACACCTCAATGAATGAAATTCAAGATACATAAACAAATTCCAGAATTTTTCAGATATGGTCATCAGACGATAGGCAGGAGGAATATTGTAAAACGCCAAGTTAACAGATAACCCAGCCAACTAGATAATCCATATTTGTTTCCAGAGCTCCTATTTCTATCAAGATATCGATAATGTTTAAATAAAATATATTAAGTAAAGCGGCTTGACTACTTATAATATCAGAGAGAGAAAAAAATATTTTCAGCATTTTACTATTACTCGTACGCAAACTTCTCATTTATTCTGAAGAAATATTCATTAAAATGATAAATGCTTCAATAATCAATTTGAGTTTAACCAATTCCAAAATTTCAAAACTATCTAAAAACTTTGGAGTTACATGCATAACTCAACACTAAATTCTCCGCTAATTTATCGAACTATATTATTACTCAAACAAGTTGGCTGAAATAATTTCAGAAATTAGAGTAATTCTTACATTATAAAAAACTTTTTCAACGAAAATCAATAGTTGGAGATGATATAGTATCACTGTTTAGTATAATGGCTACATGACAATTTATCATAAAAAATACATCAAGATTTTTTAGGTCTTATGTAAAAAAAAAAAAAAATTGTTATCATTATGTCCGTAATTAATTTTTTAAAATATCGTAAATCGCGATTTCCTGCCAAAAAAGGTCATTATACACCGTGTCCCACGATGAGACCGCGAAACTCCCGAGGGTGATTGTTCATGGTATTCTGAGAAAAAAATCCTTCTAAAGTTTTTTGATCCGGGCATTTTTAATAATTAATTTAAAAAAAGTATTAATAGAAAGCGACTATGTAATACTGGCTTCTGTTTGAAATGCTAGCGGTGGCGGGGTGGCGGTGGGCGGGGAGGAGTGGGGGTCCGAACGCCTTGCCTTGTGCGGACATTCAAAATTCGAATTTCATATCTGAAATTGGTGCAGGTCACGTGGTGTGAGCCAGTTCAAAAATTAACGGTATTACACGCGTGAATTTTTATTCATTTTTTAATAATTTTTTTAAGAAATTAGAATTGAGTTTTTTTGAAAAACTTTATTAAGATTTTTTTCTCAGAATATCATGAATAATCACCCTCTGAAGTTTCGCGGTCTCATCGTGGGAAACGGTGTATAGGTAGATATAAGAAGTTCTTTAAAAAGAAAAAAAAGTACAAAGCCACTTTCCTGGTTCTACGCATCAACTATATATTCAGTGCGACCCTTTTTGCGCGCTTAGGAGACGGGTGCTTTTGAAGCATCCGTTTGTGGTCACGCCATTAGACAATACAGACAAGCACCATTTGCTCGATCACAGATCACTATCGACTCGGTAATAAGCGACGTGATAACGATGTCTTAAAGTTTTCGCGATCACAATGGAACACGCGTTAAAAGTTATCGATCGGGATTATTAAACGAGCGCATCTAGTCGCGAGCCATTTCCCGAGATATATCTTATTCGCACATATCTTCATTCAATCTTTCTCGAGTGCCGTATTGCATTTAACCGGCTTTCGGCAAGCCAAATATTGAGAAAAGCAGTCGACATAATAAACAATCCGACATGCGCGTTGATTTGACGTTTGACGTCCGGCCGCGATATCGCGTGCTCGGCTCTGCTCGGCTCTGATCGGAAATGCTCGGCTCGGCAAACGTGGTATGAACGTATGTTCATTATGATCGGTCAAATCGTTAGCGTTAGCACGTGGTTAGCACGTTTTTAACTAGGTCGATAGTTATCTGTGATTGAGCTCCTGGTCGATATAAAACGTGTGAAAAAATCATTGCTCTAATGTTAAATTCTAGGGAGAAAATCGAGGGATACGTTTGTTTGCGGTGTGGTATGCTCTTAACAAGAAAAATTAAATGGCGTTTTGTTGACTTTTCTCTAGTTAAGGTGAGTTTCTGCTATAAAACAATATCCTTAGGAATAATAAATACGAATAAAGAGAGGGTGTAATCCCCGGGGGTAGATCTTGTATGAGCATGAATATGAAGGCTTATTTTAAATATAGATTCAAGGAGTAATGTGTAAAAACGACACGTATTCAAAAATAAAATATTGATGACAATATCTCAACTGCTGAAAAGTATTTTCCAAGCTTGGATATGTGGATATTAAAACATTTACAGGGCGTATGATATGTTATTGGCTGGATTAAGTATTACTCAATTTTATTACATCTTTTCCTTTTTTTATTTATTTTAACATTTTTCAAAATAGGATATGAATCACTTTTTGACGTCAATAAAAACAAAAGATTGCAATATACAAAAAATGTCAGAAATTATAATAAAAAATAAAATAACAAACTATACAAATATAAATTAACACGTCTAAGTGTTTGGATCTTTAAAATAGTCACCTATCTGGTAATAGGCCCTCAAGCATAATGTATTTTTAACAATAAAAAAAAAAAAATTTTCACTTACTTTACTACTACTATCACTTTAAGTATTTTGTCCACCTCGTGGCATAGTGGTGGTGTATTTGGTGATCGTGCATGAGGTCGCGGTTTCAATTCCCGTAGGGGGTCACCATGAAATATTTATAAGATGTTATTTCATATTAATATTTCATGTGTGACACCTTGGACTGGTACTGAAGCGTGTGACTGATCATCTTACCTTCATATAATAAAATTATCAAGAATCACTGCACTTGGTGTACCGATGCAGTGCCCTATGCACCATTGGGTGCGGATAAGGTAGTAGTAGTATTAAATTTCAAATTAAATTATTTAATGAACGAAACTTTATTTTTATTTATTTACAATTTCCATTTTTAGATACGCTTCCTTTTTCCCGATGTTTTCCTCATTTGTCGTGCCGTCAAGCGACTCGAATGGATAATGAATACAAATTCAGTATGTTTGGACCCTCCGTTTGTCAAGAGATTCGGGGCTCATTGTTGGTTGGAGAATAAATAAAATAAAATAAATAAAATTAGGAAGGGCTCATCCATGTCATGAAAAGATAAAAAAAATTGGGGGTTAATTTTTATAAATATATGTTAAGGCGTGTTAAAGCCTTCGAACAAGAATTCACTGGAAGGGGCGTTTCCATAATTTTTTTCTAAAAATACACGCTTCCTCGGGATAGTTTCATAACACGTAAGTTTGGGGATTCATGGTGATCTCTATAGGTGGCTAGTTTCCTACCTTAGTAAAAGGCTTCAATCAGTAGCAATTAACGGGTTGGTAACAATATTTAAAATAAGTGTATGTCTGTTGGCTGTCCATAAACAAATTTAAAAAAAAAAAAAAAAAACACCACTTTTTATCAAATTTCACAGTCCAAAGGATAGCATTTTGAGAAACGATTATAAAAAAACCCCTTGACATTAATTCGGCTTTTCTTTGTTTAGTCTTAACACTTGGCAAACCTTTCTCTTAATCCTTGCATATTTCTTATTTTCGTAATAAATCATTTCTAAAGTCACCGAAAAACAGTTTAATCCATGTAAGACAATTTTTTACATGCTCTTTACGGTAATTTGTAAAATTCATTACCGAGTTAGTGGGAAATATTATTTTAACAAAAACAAAGAGAAATATTTATCACAAAATGAATACCTATCTTCCGTTTAAAAAACTAATTCACTCATTATACCATATCCGCTCCCTATGTGGAGCATATGGAATCCACAAACTGCCTCTAGGCCAAGCGATCGGGTGCGTTAAAAAAACCATCTACCAATAGAAACTGAGGAATAACAAAATTTGACTTTATTTATTTTTTGTAAAAATATATGATGCGACTGTGCCTGGATGTAGAAATCGAGAAAGGCCGAGAAAGACATGGCATGATCAAGTAAAACAAGCGCTTGAAAGTGGGCATGTAATAAGTCGGAATAATCGACGTGCGTGCATGAGAAGATGTATGAATGTGGAGGAAGCAAGAGAAGTGTGCCAGGACAGAGTGGTCTGGCGTTCTATCCTCTCTGCCTACCCCCTCGGGGAAATGGCGTGATGGTTAGTTAGTTAGTTACTTTTTGTGTTTTGACTTTTATTATAATATAAAATATGGTGACAAAACTTTGAGAAACTTAATTTTTATTTTATTTTCATTTATTATTATTTGTTTTTTGTTTTATTATATTTATAATACATTTATTTTATTATATATATTGTTATCATTATTATGTTCGTAATTATTTTTAAATGATTTTTCTGCCGAAACAGGTCATTATATGGTAGGATATTAATTAATATTTTAACCAAGTTCAAATGGCCCAAAACAGAAAAAAGTACATAGCCACTTATCTGGCTCTACGCATCAACTATATATTCAGTACGATCCTTTTTGTGCGCTTAGTAGACGAGTGCTTTTAAAGCATCCGTTTGCTGTGAATCCGTTTTTACAAGCTCCAATTTTAAACATGTTATTATGAAAAATCTTTTGAAGTTTATTATTTTTATTTTTCACAGAAAAATTATAACCCACACAAAAAAAAATACGGAATTTAAAAAAATAGGACATTTCGCCATAGTTGATTCTAGGTTCTTGCCTTCCGTTTATCAATATTGGTAAAAATGAAGATACACTCATCAAGCTAAGTATTTCCATCCGTTTTTGTATCTTACTAATCACCAGTAACAAAACTCGTAGTACAACCCGAAAACTGGTGAATCTACATCATATTTGAAGTCGAATGTATAACGTGACTTTTGAATCTGAGCTTGAAAAAAAAAAAATTGATTTTCTTAAAAGCTTTTAGTAGTACCGCAGAACAAGTAAAATTGCACAAATTCATAATAAAAACGCCCTTTTTTAATTTTGTTTTCTTCATAAATAGTATAAATTTGACTAAATACATGATATTTGATAACAATTTGCAAAAATTTTCTCGAAAAGATTCACTGTATTCCCGCTTGTACATCGAGTTTTGTTACACCATGCATATATTTTTTACTGCATTCTAATAACATGCATGAGGTCGTGGTTTTAATTCCCGACATTATAAAATATTAATTTAAATGTTTATTTATATTTTTGCTAAAAGGTGTGCTATTTTGTCCGAATATACGATGAAAATGATTTACAAAACATTTCGGTGGTAAAAAATACATAAATCTTTAAGTAATAGTTTCCGAACATTTTTTCTGACACTTATACTCGTAGCCATTTAAATTAAAATACTGTTCCGTAGTTACTCGCAAAATCCAGTTCATCTTCCGATAACATCTTCCAATTATTTTTTTATGAGTTTTTTTGGTAGAAGATAAAAAAAGACTAAAACGTTTAGTGTTAAAAACAAGTGTGAGCTATCTAAGCGTTTACAGGGCTTATTACCCGTCATTGGCTGGGTTAAGTGGCCACTTGATGTACTACAACATTCCCCATTCCGCCCATCATCTGATAACCATATATGACATATTTTGGAACTACTACATATATTGAACTCGTCTTCGTCGGAATGGGGAATGTTGTTGTACATCAAGTGGCCACTTAACCCAGCCAATGACAGGTCATAAGTCCCTGTAAAATGCTTAGATAACCCACATTCGTTTCCAGAGTTTCTCTGTCTCTTTTGGGATATCAATAATATCTGATATCAGCCCAGCATGGGTATAATCCAGAAATTTGTCTACAAGTTTTTGTATACATTCAAAAAATGTTGTTAAAAATACAGTATTTAGAAAAAAATAGGATTTCGCTCATGCAATCAACCATAATCGACTCAGCAGAGACAAGGAGGTGGAAGTAGAATCTAAGCAGGTCTTAAGCTCCGTAAATGCCTAGAAATCCATATTCCCTTCCAAACTTCTCATCTCTTTTGAGATATCTAACTAACTAACTAACTAACCATCACGCCATTTCCCCGGAGGGGTAGGCAGAGAGGATAGAACGCCACACCACTCTGTCCTGGCATACTTCTCTTGCTTCCTCCATCATTCATACATCTTCTCATGCACGCACGTCGAGAATTATTCCGACTTCTTACATGCCCACTTTCAAGCACTTTTTTACTTGATCATGCCATGTCTTTCTCGGCCTTCCTCGACTTCTACATCCAGGCACAGTCGCATCATATATTTTTTTAGCCGTTCTTAAATCATCATCCACTCGCTCTACATGACCGAACCAACGTAAAAGACCTCTCTTAATTTTGTCGATAATGCTTATCTCAGCCTTGCATTCTGCTCTAATTTCAACATTAGTGCACCTATCATACATAGTTTTACCACACATTCGCCTGAGAGATCGCATTTCAACTGCATTCAATTTACTTTCATCCTTATTTTTCCAACTCCATGCTTCGCTTCCATACATAAGGGTTGGTACCAGAACTCCATTATGCACTGCCAATTTAGCCTCTTTTGATAAGCACTTATTATATACTACCGACTTTAAGGCAGATATTAATTGTGACTATTAAATAATTTGATTAATCTAATCAACCAGAGTGTGGTTGCCATAGATACTATAGTTTTTTTATTTGGTGACCCCAGTACACCTACATTTCAATTCTACCAACTCGTATAATAGGATTTCAGGAATGTTCAGTTGACTGAGTTTCACATACTAAATTGTAGCAAATTGGCAACCCACAAACTGATTGAAGCTACAGATAGTTTACATATAAACAAGATACAATACATGTTACACATATAAAATACTTGTACTAGTATGTCAAACAAAATCCCTGGGATTATGTATTATTTTTTTATTTATTTATTTCATATGCACGGTACACTGTACCCTTTACAATAATAAGAAAAATAAGATTAACAAAGTACACAATAACATAAATATCAATAATAAAGAAAATATAACAAGAATATATATGTTATACAGATAATAAAAGAAATTACTAAAAACAAATATATAAAAATACATTTAAAACCAGCAAATACAAACCAAATTCGGTACGAGATTCGTAAAAATATATAACATTTTTTCCGAATTTAATTTGTTACCTGAATTATTAAGATCCCTGTATTTAACTATCGAAACAGGACCTCTGATTTGGAAATTTATTTAATAAGTATTTTAAATGATACCTTTTCTAGCTGCGTCGATTAATATATGGTTTTGCTTGTTTGTTATAATCACTTTATTGTTGCTATAGGTCAATGTTTTCATTCATTAAATTCTGTTTTTTGTATACATTGTTTTAATGATCTATTTTTGTCAGTGGGTTTAGCTGAAAATAAATGAATATGACTTTTTATTGCAAGTCCTAAATGAGTTTATTGTTAAATACTCTTAGGGAGCATTAGATTGAGAAAAGAAAATCATATTTTTCCTATGTAATGTTATTTTTATAATAAATAAAAAATAAATTAGGAAAAAAAAACTAAAACAAAAAATGGGATTAAAAAACAAAAATGTTTGTTAATAAATTAGTAAGTAAGAAAAAGTACATTAAATTATATGCATCGGGTCCGACAAGCAAGCAAGCAATGCACCCCTAAAACATGACAACGACATGCTGAAAAAATCTAGTTTTGTGCTATACTCATTACCTATTATATGTAGCCGGTTGCATAAAGAATATTTTTGATGGTTCGAGTTTAATTTGGCAACATTAAACAATGATTGTAGTCTGGTGTTTCTGTTCACACGTAAATGTATCAGTCCTAACAACTCAGGACAATCAATAAGACCAATAATAATTATAATAGTATGGCTAAGTAAGTTAGGTGCAATATTTGAAGGATATAGCAGAGACAAGTAATGTTACACTAGATCAGTGATTTCAAAGAGAATTGTCAAAATTTTGTATTCCATTATTTGTGTTTTGCAGTGAAAAAAAGACCTTCATTGGAGGGAGCTCACTATGTCTATCTTCCACTATGCATTACATTTTAATCACTTTTTTCCCTCTAGCAAATTTGAATAGACTAAGATAAAAAGTATGATTGATTGTTTCGAAATTTTCCTGAATATTTCACAAATGAACAGGCAAGTTGCATTCATTAATTAAAAATCCGTAATGAACAATTATCATAAAAAAGTGATACCATCATTTTAAATTTCTATTTGTGTGCTTATTTTCGCGATATTTAAGAACAAAAGTCGGATTTTTGACAGCTGTAAGCTGTTTGATCTTCCAATAACTAGGAACGGAAGTAAATAGCTCATCTATGTAAATAAACATCATTGGGACATACACAATTTTTTATAATAAAATGTATTAGGATATATTATTCTTCATATTTAATATATTATTGATCGTTCGTTATTGTACATTTGTTTATTCATTTAATTTATTCGTTCGATTACAATACAGGGTGTGACAAAACTCGATGTACAAGCGGGAAACCAGTGAATTAACATAATATTTGGAGTCAATTTTATAAAAAAAATTTTTTGATTTGACCCTTAGTTTTCGAGAAAATCGAGAATGAAGTTGATTTTTTTTTGCAAATTGTTTTCAAATATCGTGTATTTAGTCAAATTAATACTATCCATAAAGAAAACAAAATTCAAAAACCCGTTATAATAAGAATTTAAGCAATTTTACTAATTCTTCTATACTTGTGAAAACTTTTGAGTAGAAAAAAATAATTTTTTTTCAAGTCCAGATATAAAAGTCATATTACACAATCGTCTCCAAATACGATGTAGATTCACCAACTTTCGGGTTTTACATAGATTTTTGTTACACCCAATATTTAAAAAAAGAACATTATTTAATATATATAAGTTTATGAACTAAAATAAATCTTTAATTATTCATTTTGCTATTCCTTCCCAAAAAAGAAACATTTTCTTGTGTTATTATAAATTCATCATCATTGTCATTCCATATCCGCCCCCTATGTGGAGCATATGAATTCCGCAAACTGCATCCAAGCCAAGAGATTGGCGGTCAGCTCCCGTGCACCCTCCTTAGTCAAGTCTTCGTCCCGTAGCTTCGACGCAAACTACCAAAAAAACCTGATCAGGCTCTCGGCGACCTGGACGTCCACCGTTGACAATCCGTCGGCAGTTTGCGTCAGAACTACAGGAAGTGGACCTGGCTTGGAAGGACGCGCGAGAACTGGCGACCGAACGCTTGGCTTGGAGGCGGTTTGTAGAATACATATGCTCCACATAGAGAGCGGATATGGAGTGAAGAATGAAGATACATACAAATTATATTATTAAAGTATTTCAGTATTGAATATCTACAAAGTGAGTGCTTCTAACATGATTTTTATATTCCATATTTAAAAAAAAATACAAAGGGAATAGGTAGTTTAATATTTCGGTAACAAATACACCATAAAACAATAGAAAAATAAAAAGTTTTCTACCTAAGTTTTGCGTTTAAACAATGTAGAAAGTATCGTTAAAAGTTATACAGCTATTTTTTACGCTTCATAAAACGAATTGTTATTGAAAAGTTACATTTTGTTCTTGAAACTTTCTTGTATCTTTCCGCTCCGTTTTTTTATTTCAATTATTTTTTTGAAGCTAACTATATTATGTTTACTATATGTACGAGTGTGAGATAAAATGTAATTAATTGATAAATTTCGTGGTTTTACAATAATGATTGTTTATTGTTGAGCTATTATTGCGGACGAAGCAAAAGGAGTGTGCCAGGATAGAATTGTATTGCGTTCTATCCTCTCTGCCTACCCCTTGGGGAAATGGCACGATGGTTAATTAGTTTCAGTTTATTATCTGTAGGAGTATAAAAATACAATAAAGCTACTTGCATTCATTTTAATCTTTTAACTGTTTTCAAGATAAGTGCTTGTGGTTGTAAACAGGAATAAAGTTGTGGCGGAGAGGAAATTAGATCCAACAATCATAAGATTAAGTTCAAAAACACTTTATCCCTGTGGTATTAATCGACGCGGAAGACATATTTTTCCGTTTTTACATGGTAAATGTTTTATCCGTTTTTTTTTTGTTCTGTCCGCCTCGTAGCATAGCGGTAGTGCATTCGGCTACCGTGCATGAGGTCGCGGGTTCGATTCCTTTAGGGGTCAACATGAATATTTTTTTTACATGTGATTTTCATATTAATATTTCATGTGTGATACCTTGGACTGGTATTGAAGCGTATGACTGATCATCGTACCTTTATGAAATAAAAATTATCAATATACACTGCACTTGGTGTACTGATGCAGTGCCCTATGCACCATTGGGTGCGGATAAGGGAGAGTAGTAGTAAATGTTTTATACCTACATACTGCATGTATCTAATATGTTTATGCAAAAGCCCTACGGGCGTTGAAACAATAAAAATAAAAATAAATAAAACGCATATCAATCTACAACGTAATAAAAAAGTCCGTAGTTTGCATATTTATAATAAATATATGCATAAGCAACCATATTGTTTTAATTTTGAGGCTTTCACTCAAATAACTCTAAGATACTGAAAGTAATCAAATAATTTATTTGGATGGTGGCCCAGTGGTAACGACGCAGATTTTGAATGATCCCCGAATCGAATCCCTACTCCGGGACGACTTGATTCATATTTTCAAGTGCAATCTACTTAGCGATTTCTATTTTGACAGTAGTAAGTATACACAAATATCATAGAATTGCATGGATTTATATTTATTTATTTAAAAATAAATTAAGCTCAGATTTGAACGCTACGTAGCTAGCATAGGACCACAATTTTATCATTTAGATACTTAGACTTTAATTGAATTAAACATTTTATGTTTAAAAAGATTTTTTAAATTTAATTCTTAGAGCTATGCGGATTGCCTACCCAAAGGGGTCATTTCCTTAACAACGGGATGTGAACCAAAGATCTTGTCAAAAAACACTGAAACTGTTTTGAATATTAAGGTAACCCCATAAATTAACAGATACTACTGTCTGCCTCGTAGCATAGTGGTAGCGCATTAGGCTACCGAGCATGCGGTCGCTGGTTCGATTCCCATAGGGGGTTAACATGAATCATTTATTTTCATGTTATTTCCATATTCATATTTCATGTGAGATACCTTGGACTGGTACTGAAGCGTATGACTGATCATCTTACCTTCATGTCATAAAATGATTAGTATACACTTCACTTGGTATACCAATGCAATGCCCTATGCACCATTGGATGCGAATAAGGGAAAGTAGTAGAAGGAGTAACCGATACAAAAAAATAGGTCGAACGTGTAAACTGTTTTTCCATTAATTGAACCAATAATATATTTTTGTAGTCAAGTTCTTTTTAACAATGCTGTGGGCCAGCGATATATCAAATGTGTATAAGATTATAAAATAATATTATTAATAAACATTGGTTAGTATAAAATAAATGTTCATAATATATATTACCTTCTTTGTTTACAAACATAATATGTCAAACACACATATTACGTTGATTCATCCCAATATTATGCCTCTTAAACATGAAGTACTTCCTTTTAAACATTTACAGAACTTTCAAAATAATTGTCCAAAAAAAGCGTCAGCACTTTAAACTGTAAATAAACCGTTTAATCAAATAATTCCGTATTTAGAACTCCACGTAAACAAAATACAACGCTTTCGGCAACACAACAAACTACGAAATTCAAATATGGAACGGTAACAAAAACAAATTCGAAAATGGCGGCCAAACTGTCAAAACCGAATATAAGGTTATGTTAGCTGAAATAGTGGAAAATTGGTGCGTCACGGCGTGTTTCTATATCGGAAATCAGCTGACAACTGAATTCAGTAATTCTGACTACAAACATGAATGTATATTCTCATCCTGTTGTCAAAAACGTGGAAAACAAAATGAAAACTCCGCGCAAAAAAGTAAAATTACTTCGCCCCTTTAAAATATTTGCATGGTATCACCCTTAACCCCTTTTGATCAGATCCTGAATCCTGCGCAGTTCAAGACATTGAATTATCTATGTAAGTACGGCTCGTCTTGACTAAAACAGCAAAATAGCGTACACCTTGTAAAAAGATACGAAACGTTGTAAATCTTTGTAAAACGCTATGTTGGAACTTTATTTTTTTTTGCAGAAGTGCCTACAAACCGCTATTAAATTTGAACAGATCGGAATAGACTGTACAAGAACCACGCCCCCCCTTTCAGCATGGGATGATTTTGAAGAAAATACACCATTTTTCTTCAAATTGTTAAATCGGAGATGTGAAGTAAAAGGTTAACGGGCATTGGAAGAGCGCGCAGTGGTTTCAATGCGTACTTTTTACTTAATATGCATGGCTATTTTCTTATCTTTTTCAGTTTTGGCTGTCGTTTTAATTTGCCCTGAAATCGCTAGTGGCGCTAGTGTCGAAGGCAAAGCGCGCGCAGGTTAAGACTTTTTGCAATAAATATGGCGGGCTATCGTTACAATTTGAGGAAGTTTTAGATAGTTTATGGCTGGTTCATAGCCGGCAAAGTAACAGTTTATACAATAGGGACAATAAGATTTTATTTATGAAGTAGAAACTACGAGATATGAACGCTAACAACATAATGGTGACAAGTAAATTATGAGTTTCTTTGTTGATAATCGCCTGTTATGTGGACCTATCTGTAATTTAGCACCGCTGGCTGTGCGGTATTTTGCTATAATATGAAAGTTTTATCCGTACAAATTAACTCTCTCGCTACTTGTGATATTCCTTAAGTTGTATGAAGAAAAAAATCATATCTAGTTCATTTTTTAACCATTATTATTAATTAATTTTAGTATTCTAGGGAAAACAAAATAAATTTTAATAATATATTTACACATATCAGAGGCCAAAGTGGTTCAATGTATTGCCAAAGGAGTTACGTGAAATACCAACATTCTCAAATTTATTTATTTATTTATTTCTTTTTTATTACATATATAATTTTACAGTTTGGAATGATTATATTTCAGTTATTAAGGTATAACTCCGTGCCTAACTGAAATTTTTACAAAAAAAGTACATTTATATGATATGAATATAATTTGATTGTAAAAAGAATTTTTAAAAAATTGTTAAAATAATTATAATAAAAGGAGATTAAGTAATACAATTACAAGGAAATAAATATAATAAAACTGGACAAACGGTAAAAAAGAGATATCAAAATAAATATGCATATTGAAAAAAATATATAAAGTTCTTCACTTTATCATTTTTGGATTTTTAAATAGATGAGCCACCCCTTCCCCGCTCCCATGTATCAGCCAGTCGTGTACATTCCTCCTTAACGTATTTTAAATTTTGGAAATCTTAATGTATATTGGCAATATATTAAAAGATTTAGGGGCTAAAAATGTATGATTCCTTTGAGCCATTGTCAATCTAAATACTCCTTAAATACTTACAATACTTAAAAAGATAGTTAAAATTTTTATTTATACATTGGATCTTGAAACCATGGTCACCATATAAAAATTCACTTAATATCGATGTGTATTAATCTATGATTACTGTGCTTAAAACACAAGATATTGCAACAATAATTTTTATAATATACAGGGCGTCCCAAACTTATGGGACATGAAGGGGAAGTACCTTAAATATCGTAGATAATGTATTTTGCTGAAAGAAGACTTTATGTCACTTTTAAAAATTAGTAATTCTGCATTCATAGATTTTCTAAAAATTACTTGCTTCGTCTGGGAATCGAACCGACTTAAATGTCAAAAAAAAAACAACCTACTTTTATGATGCCAATCGAAAGAATAGCTAAAAAATAATAACTTTGCTTGGTAACATAGTATTTTAAAAAAAAGGAACAACATGAAATTAATCATTTTAATCAAATTAAAAACATACATGAAAGTGCCGTAGTCAATTTAGTAAGTATTTTTGTAAATTAATTAAATTAAATGCTCAAAATGTGATCCCTCTTGTCTTACGCAAATCGCCAGACTCAATCATTTTACGTTGTTCCTTTCTTTTAAAATACTATGTTACTAAAGCAAAGTTATTATTTTTTAGCTATTCTTTCGATTGGCATCAAAAAAGTAGGTGTGATTTTTTTGGACACTTAAGTCGGTTCGATTCCCAGACGAAGCAAGTAATTTTTAGAAAATCTATGAATGCAGAATTACTAACTTTTAAAAGTAACATAAAGTCTTCTTTCAGCAAAATACACTATCTACGATATTTAAGGTACTTCCCCTTCATGTCCCATAAGTTTGGGACCCCCTGTATTTGAACCTTATCTACCTATCATTTTTGTGATTGGTGAGTGACATTGATTAAGTACGTGTGTAAATTAATATTGTCTTGTTATATTTTTTGTAAATAATGTCGACCAAAAAAAAGCATTGACCTGTAAAACTATTGATTTATAATACACTTAGATCTGCCTTGCAGAGTAAATTATTTAGAAAAAGAAATAACACGAAGATTCCGCACCTCAATACACTTACACGGGTCGACCAATCAGAGCCCTTCGACTGCCGGCAAGCATCCGCCTACACATTGCAAAAGGTATGGGCTAAATATAGGGTTACAGTAACAGTATACAATACTAACCCGTTCCTTACGAGGAGCGTTCATGAATTTTACCATGCATCTAAAATGTCTTTTTTTTTTCTTGTGGACGGGCTGTTTGCTATTATTTAAGAAGAAAAACTTCTTTGAATAATAATTATTTTAGGTTATGTAAACAAATATATAAATAAACACTTACGTTTGGAAAGTAACACCATCTTTTTTCTTAATTTTATCCGTACGGTTTTTACACGGTTTTACTTCACAGGAGGGCATTTCGGAATGTTTTCTGAACGTCCGACTCTGCCGGCGGTTAAAGAAATACTGAATACGCGTCTGGCGGAGTCGGAGGTTTTGACGGAGTTGAAGTGTCATTATTTTTTTTGAGTTCAGTTCAAATCTATGTGTATTATAAATCAATGTGTAAAACGCTTTCCTCGGCACAGGGTCCCCTAGTGAGGAATGCATTAAAATTAACAATATGTCCTAAAAACTGCAATGTACTAAAAATAAATAAATAAATCAAATTCAACATTATATTTTATTTCAAAAAGATCCTCGTAAAAAACTCAATAAACGCTTGTCAATTAAGTTAGCAACAGGCGGAAGCTTTAATGATACCCTGTATTTGATAAAAGGATGAAATATTCGGCGACGCGTTACTTATACTAATTTTCAAGAAGACAAAACGGAGCGTTTGTACAAAGTTAAAAATATTTAGGATATTCTTCCTTAAACAACTTGAAATTTAATTACGGTTTTCTTTACAGGATTTTTCCCAAATCGCGATTACTTTGACGGAAACAATATTAAAAATTAAAGCATAATAAATGTTCTTATTAACTAACTAACCATCTCGCTATTTCCCTGAAGGTTTCTTGGGGTACGCAGAAAGGTTTGAACGCCACACCACCCTGTCCTGGCACACTTCCCTTGCTTCCTCTACATTCATACATCTTCTCGTGCACGAAAATTAAGGGGGTCTTAACACCGAAAACCTTTCACATTAGGGTGACGCGCCCAAGAACAATTTGAGAAGAAAAAAAACTTGTTTCGCTGAGAAATGAAAAAGGTTTATTGTAACAAATAAAACATATTTTGTACGTTTTCAATAGCTAGGTAGTAAATATTAAGTTAATATTTCATTTTTAATTAACAAAAGAAGGCGCTAATAACTAGCATAATCAAATTCACTTCTCTGCAATAACTGACAGTCAGAAATGTTTATTTCAGAAACATGTTTTTTTTCAAGCGACAGAAGTATTTTTTTCCGCCAGCAGCCCGTTATTGGCTGCGTTACCCTAAATTAAATTCTTCTCGGCATCGGCACATCTGTACTTTCAAGTATTTGGTGTATTTGATAATGCCAAGTCTTTTTCGGCCTTCCTCGACATCTATATCCAGCAAAACTTAACAATAAACTTTAATTTGTCCGGGTATTTATGACGTTTATCCCTTCTGTAATTTGGCCTCCTGGCTGTTGAGGTGTTAAATAAATAAATAAAAATTTAAATACTGTGCTAAAACTACTAATCGTAATATTTATTTAAATAACATAATATATGCAGATATAACATTTTCCACCTAGCGGTTAGCGCGTTGGCAAATCGTAGAGTAGCGAGGTCGCACGGTTCGATTCCTGACAGGTTCAATATGAAATGTAGATAAATGTATTCATCATCATTAACATCACCGTCAACATTCTCAACAGAATTACTCTTTAAAATGTTTAGTGTGCCAACGATAGATCAAATCTATAAACAATATTCTATTTTGGAAATTTATAAAAAAAAAACAGTTAAAACACTTTGAATCTAATCTATCAATGAGATACCAAAAAAATATTAAAATTCCAAAAAATTTCATACAAAACATTTCAGCCAGTCGTGTACATTCCTCCTTAACGTATTTAAAATTTTTGGAAATCTTAATGTATATTGGCAATATATTAAAGAATTTAGGGGCTAAAAATGTATGATTCCTTTGAGCCATTGTCAATCTAAATACTCCTTAAATACTTACAATACTTAAAAAGATAGTTAAAATTTTTATTTATACATTGGATCTGAAACCATGGTCACCATATAAAAATTCACTTAATATCGATGTGTATTAATCTATGATTACTGTGCTTAAAACACAAGATATTGCAACAATAATTTTTATAATATACAGGGCGTCCCAAACTTATGGGACATGAAGGGGAAGTACCTTAAATATCGTAGATAATGTATTTTGCTGAAAGAAGACTTTATGTCACTTTTAAAAATTAGTAATTCTGCATTCATAGATTTTCTAAAAATTACTTGCTTCGTCTGGGAATCGAACCGACTTAAATGTCAAAAAAAAAACAACCTACTTTTATGATGCCAATCGAAAGAATAGCTAAAAAATAATAACTTTGCTTGAGTAACATAGTATTTTAAAAAAAAGGAACAACATGAAATTAATCATTTTAATCAAATTAAAAACATACATGAAAGTGCCGTAGTCAATTAAGTAAGTATTTTTGTAAATTAATTAATTAAATGCTCAAAATGTGATCCCATCGGCATCGGCACATCTGTACTTTCAAGTATTTGGTGTATTTGATAATGCCAAGTCTTTTTCGGCCTTCCTCGACATCTATATCCAGCAAAACTTAACAATAAACTTTAATTTGTCCGGGTATTTATGACGTTTATCCCTTCTGTAATTTGGCCTCCTGGCCTGTTGAGGTGGTTAAATAAATAAATAAAAATTTAAATACTGTGCTAAAACTACTAATCGTAATATTTATTTAAATAACATAATATATGCAGATATAACATTTTCCACCTAGCGGTTAGCGCGTTGGCAAATCGTAGAGTAGCGAGGTCGCACGGTTCGATTCCTGACAGGTTCAATGTGAAATGTAGATAAATGTATTCTCATCATTAACATCACCGTCAACATTCTCAACAGAATTACTCTTTAAAAATGTTTAGTGTGCCAACGATAGATCAAATCTATAAACAATATTCTATTTTGGAAATTTATAAAAAAAAACAGTTAAAACACTTTGAATCTAATCTATCAATGAGATACCAAAAAAATATTAAAATTCCAAAATTTCATACAAAACATTTCGAAAATAGTTTCTTATATAAGGGAATCATGTATTTTTAATGCCCAATGAACTAAAAAATTATTAATGTCTTTAAGAAATTTAAATTTAAACTAAAAAAAACACATTTATTTCAAACAACTATAATCACTATTTTTGGCTTACTTAATTGTTTATTTTACTATTATACCTTATACTACCTATATTTACCTTACTATGATAACTACTTATATTATGTATATTTTAGCGTAACCTCCCTCACCAAGCACAAGAGCTTGTCTTTTTTATCGGTGGGGTATAGCGTTGTGTTATATATTGTATAATTATTGTGATATTAAGCTTTGTAAATTTGATTCAACAATGTATAAAAAATAAATAAATATTAAATAATAAAAAAATGATAAAAAGTGTAATTTTTTCAAATAAAATATTTCATGTGTGATACGTTGGACTGGTGAAGATCATCTTGTTTTAATGTTACATTACATGTACAAGATTCACTGTGTCTGGTTTACAGATAAAGTGCTCAATGGCATGTGGTGTGCCATTTGTCTTGGAAGGAAAATATTTTTTTTATATAATCTCAAATTCTTACTAATAATAAATATTATAATTCATTGTTACTAACCACAGAAAGTGGCAAGTAAAGTCGGATTAGAATAATATTTTACTGAAAGATGTTTATTTAAAGCTTACGCTACATTGCCGCCATTTTAGGGTTGAAAAGGCGGGAAAACGGAACAGGATACGGAAGGGGCAAAACGGAACGGAAATGGCGTGATCCAAACGGAATGAGGATCCGTTAAAATACTGAAATACTATTTAATACTCAAATTCTCGTAATATTTAATCGCTACCGAACGTTTTTTTACACTAACACTTCTACAAGTGATCCAATCTCTCTTTTCCTTGTACTTAAGATCTACCGATTATATCTGGATTGAGATAATTTTCGAAAATAAAATAAATATCTGAAATTCATAATACTAAAATGATTTTGTGGAGAAAAAAATACCTTAACATGTACCTACTCGAAATGAATATAATATTGTTTTTTCATAAATTTCAGAAATCTTATAATAGGCTACCATGCATGAGGTCACGAATTCAATTCCCGAAGGGGGTCTGCATGAAATATTTTTTTTTTAAAAGAAGCATTTGAGTTTTTATGATATACTCAAATATTTCAGTTTTGGAACTGATTTCAAATAGTCGGAAATAACTGTGCCAGAAAGCAGGAAACAAGTTGTGCTGGAGTGGGATTCGAACCTAGAGATTCGAATCCGGAGTCCTCGAATCTACCACTAGACCACAACCCGGTTCATTTACATATGATTTTCATATTAATGGTATTGAAAATGGGGTGAGAGAAATCTGCCCCATTCCCTGATCCTTCACCAGCTTCGCTCAGGGTAGCACATTGGAATCACAATTTAAAAAGTTTACAAAAAAAAAAAAGTTCTACCAAAGAGATTCTTAATTCGAATCTCCCTCACCACAAGTTGGAGATGGATTGTAAATAAAACATATGCCTTTGAATAAATGTGTATAATTTAAAATACTTGAAAGTTTAACAGAGCTAATGGAATCAAGGTAAGATGTATAAACCTCCCTAAAGTAATTTTCTATCAAGAATAAAGTTATATCTAACAGGTTATTGAAGACTGTAAATATGTTTAATGTAAAAATGTTAATGAGATGAAATTGGCAAAAGAATAAAAGAGATATATGATGACTTTTCCGCACGCACAATATGTCATTTTCATTTTGTCATATTACAATGTTCTAAGAATTTACAGGAATATTGCAAAGGTTTTATATAAACATAAAATTTATTCCTAAGACAGAATCAGCATTTTGATGATCTGCAGGTAATACGAAGAAGAATGAAAGTTGCTTTTTACTCTTATGACAAGTTTGTTGAAGGATCTGATGAAGTGTCAAAAATGTAGCGAAAATGTGTCGACGCGTTCCAGGGTATTCATTAAGATTGTAGTTTTTGTTTTCAAGTGTGAGGCAATCCACAGGACACGATTTGCATCAGATGTGCGCTTCCAGTAAGCATATTTCATGTACCCTTAGACTGGCATTACTGATGCGTAAGACTTCAAGTAATAAATTGATCAAGATACACTGCACTTGGTGATCCAATGCAGTGCCTTATGCACCATTGGGTGCGGCTAAGGGAAAGTAGTAATAGTTGTAATATCTTGAATTGGCTCTGCAGCACAAGACTGATTTTATCTAACATAGCAAAATGATCAAAATATACGAGTATTACAATGGTAAAAGTACTCCCTTAGCACTGCTTTATGCACCATTATAAAACTTTAAAATCCTTAAGTGAATAAACACCTACACAATATTTGAAAATAACTTTTAGCTATTATTATCATACAAATCTGAAAACCCTGAAAAAAAATCATATAAATTAAATGGATGTACAAACATACCCACATACCATTCTGTATATAGGTAACTTTTATTAAGGCCATTTTATTGTTTTAAGCTCAAGATCTTTAGAGCTTTTCTCCGACTTTCCTTTAAGTACATAATGGCTCTTCTGAGATGAAAAGAAAAATGAAATCTCAATGCGAGCAATTAGGCTGTAAACTTTATTACTTATACACTTATTTATAAAACGGGATTTTTATTTAAGGAGATTTTATGCCACTTCAAACTTAATGGCCCTTAAAATAATTGCGAAAAATTATTATATTTTTATTGAAATCGAGAATATTATCCGCAGGGCCATGACGTAAATTCAATTTAGAACGAAATTTATTTTTATTTATTTAACCACCCCAACATGACAGGACGTTCAATAACAGAGGGGAATAACATCACTTACCCAGGATTTAAAAAAAAAATGTAAAAATGTAATAATTTTTTTATTTATTTATTATTATCACACACAATGTCTGCCTAGGACAGAAGGGAAATAAAAACAGGAATAAAATTTTGAGGAAGAGATAGGAAATGTTTTTTCGTGCTTGTTTTAAAAGAAGTGACTTGGCTTTTTTATAGCATTTGGGAGTTGATTCCACAGTCGTAAAAATTATGTCCAATTTGCTATCACGTTGAGTAATCATTCATTAGATACCGGGTTCGATTTCCGAGAGAATCAGTAAGAAATGTTAATTTATTAGAATGTATATTTTTCACTTTAAAATTTCAAATATTTATGATACCTTCTCTTGAACTTATGCTAAAGTTTACGACTTTTTGCCGTAATAAGCTATTAATTTTATTATCTGAATAAATTAAAAAGTTAACTGTATAAATTTATGCGAAAAATGAATAACTTAGAATAGTTTTCTCTATCTCTGAACAGATATTTTAAAAATATGTAGTCTCTAACATTTATTTACTTCACTTTTCCATCATTTACTTTTCCATCATTTACATTTCCATCATTTACATTTCCATCATTTACATTTCCATCATTTACATTTCCATCATTTACATTTCCATCATTTAAATTGACATTTCCATCATTTACATTTCCATCATTTACATTTCCATCATTTACATTTACATTTCCATCATTTACATTTCCATCATTTACATTTCCATCATTTACATTTTCATCATTTACATACGTTAATTTTTTATGAATTTTTGGTTCTATAGAAAGCTTTCGCAAAGTTTCTCTCAATAGCAAAAACGTAATCTACGATTGTTTGAAGCCGGTAAAACTATGAATTAACGCCATCAAAGTTGTTAAGTAGCAATTTCCTGTTTGATCGCCATTAAACCAGCTACTCCCTAAAGTGGTAATTAGTGAAGGTTCATCCGTAAACCTCTTCACACCCATCCACATTTACAAACTAAATTTATTTTACCTACTGTCAGTAAATAGGGGATCTTTCAAAGAGTGAATTGTGCTGGTAGCGACATAAGAAAAGAGATTTTCGGTTGATTTGAGTAATACATTTACAATAACAATACATTTAAGAAAATTACTTAGTTAATACCTACCTGTAAATTTTGGAAAGGTATTTTATGTTCAGTGTTTAAATTATCATTTTTACGGAGCAATTTCACGATTTTCACGTGAATTATTATTTATTATTTGACTAATTAACTAACAATCGCGTCATTTCTCCGAAGATGTAGGCAGAGAGAGAAAGAACGCCACACAACTCTGTACTGGCACATTCCTTTTGCTTCATTCAAAATTATTCTCATCCTAGCACGTCCCTTATTCCAACTTTTCACATGTCCACTCTCAAGTACTTGTTGTACTTGATCGTGTCATGTATTTCTCGGCCTTTTTCAACTTCTGCACCCAGCCATACTTGAATTATATATTATTTTAGCCGTTCTTTTATTCGCTCTACACGACAAAACCATCATAAAAGCCCTTTCTTAATTTTATCGATAATGCTTATTACACCTACAAACATCCTAAACAAGTCGCCTTCATAACACTTTAGTATTAAAACAAAAATACATTTTTACAAATGTGGCATCGGCTATTATACTAAAACAAGGAAAAAAATGTATTCTGATGATCAATTTTAAGATCTGATTTAAAACGAATTGAAATCTATGTAAGAAATTTTATGCAGACTTTTCATGTGAATTCACGATGTATTGTAAAACTGTTTTGAAAATAACAAAGTTAAAACGATAAAATAGAATGAAATTAATATTGTTATTATGTAATTCGAGGAAGCCCTGGTACCTTAAAAAGGACGATCTTCATGCGCCCCATGAATGGTTCTGTTGAAAGTTTCTTATCTTGTTTTTTATTCTAAAAACTATGAGAAAACATAACTTTTAGTATTCTTTCGATTTTGGATGTAGGTAGGTCAGTTCAAAATAGAATACCCAAATCTCTGCTTTAAGGATTTATTAAGTCAGACAAGTAATACCAAAAGGGTTCCTTTGTGATATAAACCAGATGGGAATTTTTTTCAAACGGTAGCTTATGAAAGCCGTTTATACAGAATTATTCAGAATAATTCATCGTTGATGTACTTAATTATAATTCTATCAAAGTAGACCCAAAACAATAAGAATGGTAATTTAATTATTTATGCCAAAATTGTATCTAAAGGCCTTCGTTCGTGGGCATATGGCAAAGCATTCCTTTTGACTTTTGTATTAGTATGTACCTTACCTAAGCAGATAGAAGGTATCTATAATATTTTATTTTAATTCATCTTTGATTATTGTTTTATGAAACTAGTTTAAAAGTACCTAATTTTTTATTCCCACTGAAGTTATTAATTTCACTGATTCAAATCAGAGATATTTTTTTAAGTGAGTGATTCAAACATATTTAATTTTTATAGTTTTAAGTTATCACGTCGTCAAAATCATCGATTTTCAACCCGATCGTGATTTTTTTTTCTTGAAAAATTGCCTATTTCACAAGGCATCAGGTTCTCAGCGTCCTGGTCGTCCACTGTTGACGATTCGTCGGCAGTTTACGTCAGAGCTGGACTTGACTTGGGAGGATGCTAGCGGCCGATCGCTTGGCCTGGAGGCAGTTTGTGGATTCCATATGCTCCACATAGGGAGCGGATATGGTATGATGATGATAAATTGTAACGTTTGCATTATTTTCTTTTTGCCCATGAAACTAAGCCACAAAGAAAAAAACATTAAAAATCGTAATTATTATTATTATTATTAATTTAATTTGTACAAAATACTTTGCACTCCCAGTTGAGTTACAAAACTCATTCTGGGACAGATATTAGAAAAAGAAAGACTAAATATTACAATACTTCGAAGTAATGAGTAGCCAAGCTACGTGAAGTAGTGACGAAAAGACACAAGAAGACACGAGAAGAGGCGAGAAGAGGCGAGAAGAGGCGAGAAGGGGGCGAGAAAGGATTAGAAGCGATTTGCCAAGGAACGTCGAGAATAAAAAGAATGTTTATGTGTTTTTTTTCTTTATTCATGCTTGGGTCAATTTCTTCTTTTTATATATTTTTTCCTACTTATTCATTGATTCAATCACATTAGAGAAAAGACGAAATAAAAGAATTTCAAAAGGAGAAAGGCTCAAGATGAATACGCTGTTTCGAATAAAAAGTATTTTCTCAACACACAGATTTGTTTACATAACATGAAATAAGTTGAAAATCAACAAAAGGAAAGTTATTATGTATAAAGCGAGTTTACAAATACATTTCCTTTCATCCAAAGAATTTTCTTTGAAACGAAAAGTAACGATTACAACTCTGAATTTTTCCTTTGAATCTCGGGAGGATGCGAACTGACAATTTTAGATATCTAAGCCAGAATTTTTTTATTATGAGCTGAAATTAAAATGTTTATTGAGAGGTGTTTTAATTTTCATGAGGGATTTAGCATCATCATCATCATTCCATATTCCATTCGAGCCAAGCGATCGGCTGCCAGTTTCCGTGCAACCTCCAATGTCAGGTCTGTATCCCGTAGCTTCTGCTTCGCCAACTTCCGACGCCAACGCCGCGACGCCGAGAACCGGATGTCTTATAAAATAGACAAGCATGGCAAGTGCATATATGGCCTAGCCATCTAAAACGCCTTCGCCGAATAACAGTAAACACCAAGGGATCACCTCTGCGTTCCTTACAAGGACAAACCACCGCACCCTTCATATTTTTCTGAGACACCTATTCTCGAAACTTACGAGAAGAAGTCTATTATTTTGGACCCTTATTGGGCGCCATGATTCACAGCCATAGAAGAGAACAAGTGTAATGCATGGAGAAAAAGGCATCTTTATGCAGTTATTATAAATCTAATATAAGTTTTTTATTATAGAAAGATTATTTTTTGTGGTGGTCATATAATTTTTTCGTTATTTTTTTTAAAACTACTTCCATAACAATAATACTTGATTTACTCATGTATTTAAAAAAAAGTCATGCAGTTAGGGGGTAAATATTTATAGTTACCATATATTTTTGTACACTTAAAATTGTAGACCTCCATAGAAATCCATAATCATTGCTTTATTTTATTTTGAATACTTTTTTTCGGTTTAGGATTTTTTTGTGCTTTCAACAGAAAATAACCTGTTTATATTTTTACAAAATTCAAAATACATCCACTTACCCTTACTTTGATGAAACTCGTAATTTATTTTGCATCAGCTTACCTGCAAGAAACATAATATTATTGCAATTTTACAATATTATGCAATATATTACTCAATGTGAATTTCAGTTATTGGAAACAAAATTAGTGAAAACAAAGTTCAAAGTTCAAAGTTAAAAAACCTAGACATCTGTTGGAAATCAGAAAAACTGAATTTTGGGATCACTAAAAATAATTTGAGTAAGGGTTGGATGGTTTGAGGCTTCGCTAGAACTTTCCGAACTCTAGTGGCTGAAAAGCGAACTGAGAATGCAATCAAAATTAACATACTTAGGTATATATTATTATAAATATGTTAACTTCAATACCTACGAATATTTGACTAAAAATATGAATATATTTCTAGTGAATATACATGTTTTTTAAGTTTTTTTTTTTAACATTTAAGTATAACAACTGAAATATATGAAGAGAAAATAAAAAAAATAAAAAAATATCTTTACTTTTTTATGCAA